>VZUI01028898.1:0-39553 GCA_013401135.1 Cettia cetti | reverse complement strand
ATTAAAAAAACAAACAAACAAAAAAAAAAAACAACAAAAAAAAAGTCTCCATTGTGTTACCACTGTAGTGCAGACTCAGTTACTATCTCTTCAGGACCCCCTGCAAAGTAGTAGGAATGTGAATATGGCCCTGAATAAGACACCATGGTCAGAATGTATTCAGACATCAAGGATAAAAACAGTCTTAGCACAGAGCAAACTCCTATGTGCAGAACAGAGCTTGAATTTTATAATGAATGTTCAGCTACCACAGGGACATCTGTAAATCTTGTCACTTGCCTTTAAAAAAGGTCTAGTGTTTTTAAAATCTTGACCTCGATGAGAGCTCCAGTGATTCAGCCTTTCAAACTGCAGTCATGCCCTATTCCAGCTATTACATGCCTCATTTCTGTTAATCTTCTCTAATTAGTTCTGCTTCTCAAGTAAAGTTTTAGAATCTAACATTTTCCTGTGCTAATATCAAGGGCTCTGCTTTCATGTTCAAGGGCAGTCCAGCACTTCACCTTGTAAAACTCACTTGTCCTCCCTGCACTTACACTTACACCTTGAGTTTGAGTTTAGACATCAGTTTAGACTCTCTCAAAGACATTTGCTGACTTTAAAGTTATCCTTAGAGGTATGGTTGTGCCCAGTAGAGTCATACAAGTGTGGAGGAACAGACTTCTTTTAGATTCTTTCTCTTCCTTGCAAATGTGCAGAGACAATTTCTCCCATTAAAATAATTTCAGCTTTTTCTTTGTGAGGTATTTTGCGTGTTTTACAACATATCAGCAGATTGGAGCTCAGAGCCTGCAAGGAGGCACATGACAGTTTTAGAGGTGAGAATGCTGAGCTGAGAAGGGCAAGGTGAATACCTTGTTTGCAGTGAGAGAGCTGTGAACACAATCCAAGTGATCTCCCTGTTCAAATCACTAAATTTAGATCTTGTGTTTCTCCCTTCATATGTTACACACACATTAATATAGATATGCATTAGCAGGAGGACACACATACAGTTTTCCAGATTCTTCTTGTGCCTGAGAGATGTGTAATATGGCAAGCATTTCTTTTTTAAAAAAATGGCATCATTTTTTACTCACTCTTATAACGAGTGAAGGCACTTTTTGTACGTGCAATTTCCATTGCAGACTGTAAGAATTTACATATCACTTCTTTAATTTGATCACTCATAGCTGCCTCTTTTGAAGGGATCAGATCACTCCCTTGCCATCCCACAGCCCTTCCTTTGTGAGGATTGGAGACATCCAGCAATTACTAGAGGCACACGGTGGCTAAGGTGTGAACACTAATGGGAGGAGGCATCTGAGCCCCAGGCAAGAAACACACTCTTCTCCAGCTGATGCTCAATCCAAAATGGCAGACTATTTTCAGGTTAAAAAACCTTAACTGGGCAAGGGGGAAAAGTCAGCATTCAGAGATACATAAGCCAGGCTACAATCAGTTTAAGCAGCTTCCTTTGTGCATTGCTGCTGCAGCTGGGGATAAAATTTGCAGTTCATCTAAACGGGTCACCCAGGCTTGATGCTTTTATACTTAATGAATTGCAAATAAGCATAACCCAGATACAGGATAATGGTAGAAAAGTGAGCATTTTTATGGTTCAGCTATTTCATATGCAACAAGTAAGAAAATTTGTAAACTATTCAACCTACCTCCTTAAAATAAATTATAATAAATATGTAAATGCAACATATGGAAAATACTTGGCCTTTTCAATTTTGAATAGTTAATACTTAATTCTCTTATCTGAAAATATAATCCCTGAAGTATTTGGTGGAGTTTATTGAACTATTTATGATTAATTTTTTCTTAAACCTCTCCAGTGGGATTTATAATGTTATTTAGGAATCATTGACAACACGGTGTCTGTTTTTCCAGAAATGCAATATATTGAAAAATGTCCATCTAAACCCTCTTATATTCAATTAGTCTGATGTCCAGAAAGAGAACAGAAATAGTAGAAAACCCTTTCATTCTCCCCATATTAAAGGCTGAGCAGGAAGCAACAGCACATGCACAAAGACCAATTTCACAGATTTTCTGCAAGACCAGTTCCTAATTTTAAAACCTGAAAACTGTTCTAAAGGTTGGCACCTAACTCTGCATGAGCCTTTAGTAGAGATGAACTGTCATACAGGGCTTTGACACCAGAATTTAGCCCCAGATGAGCTGCACTTCTGTACTTTGCTCATCCTTATGACAATGTGTCACCTTTCCAAGGATATTTCAGAAAACAAATACACTGTGGAGGTAAATTGTGCCTTAACTCCAAACTGATTTGGGAGCAGGAAACTCAGCACCTTTCAGTGCTGACTATCCACAAGCAGAGGTTTTGTCTCATGACACCTAATAAAGTGTCTGGCAATCACATCAAGTAAGAAACCCTTCACCTTCCCCTCGGTGGGCAGTGCAGTATCTTTCCTCCCTGGGACACACAGCTCAGAAAGAGGAAAAAAGTATCAGGGAGCATCATCTAGGAGATGATATGGGACAAGAGTAATGGACAAAAGATGTCCTCATAAACTGCTTTTCTAAGTTGTTCTTTACCTCCAAGTTGTCATCCAGACACATTCCTAGTGCAGTAACTTCATTACCGCCACTTTATTCTCTCTTGCTCAGCGCATGGTGATGATGGTTCTATCAGGGAAATATTTTCTCTAGAGAGCACTCTGAGTACTGACAGTTCTTTTCTCTACCCCTCCTTCACACTGTCACCCTTCTATATTTGCCTTGACACTGTCTTCACATTGTCTTGACATTGTTCTGACAGTTAAGAAAACTCAATCACTGCAGCAAACAGCCATGACAATGCGGACAAGAAAAAGGAAAAGTGTTATGAAAATTGTTGAGGGACTGTGAAGACTTACAGGCTAGTGAAAACAAGATTTTGCTTTTTCTAAACTACATTCCTAGTGAGGTTTAATAAAAAGCTGATTTAAGAAAGTCTTCAGCCAAGGCCGGCAAAAGTCCCCTCAAAGGCAGTTACAGATTCTGTACCTGAAATTCAGAGGTTCCTAGATAACAATCCCTCTTACTGTCATGAGTTCAGGTACATTATGGGAGCTACTTCAGCCCACCTCCTGGGGAGCAGGGAGGCTGAATTACTGTGAAATGCTGCTTTGGAACTCTCCAGCTACACTTTCTCCCAAGTGTGCCATTCAAATTGGGATCCCATTTGGGGGCAACCAGAAAAGAAAGGTGGCCACAGAAAAAAAGAAATCAGGTTAGCTGGAGCTTTAGTTCCCTTTGCTAATAATAAAATAGAATTTTGTTTTGTTGGCTCACACATTAGAAGAGAGGAGCCTAGAAAGAAAGCATTGCAATCAGTCTGACAAATGCCAAATGTTGTGGTAACAGGTAAAAAAAACCCCAGCACAAGTGGGGTAGGTTAATATCTATTTCTCTGCTTGAATTAAACTACTGATCAACTCCTTAACTGGGTATAGTTTGGACATACTAAAGTGCTGTACTTGACAGTTAAGCTTTGTGGTTCAAGAATTTGACAAAATTACTGTTGATTTGAGTAGGAATTCTGATCATCAGGAACCATGTGGGGAGGGTTGAAGGATTTTATTTTGTGGTTTGTTCATTTGATTCTTTTAGAAAAGAAATCCCTGCATATATAGTTTTGATACTAGTTCAAATTCTTACTAGTTTCAAGAACACCTAGGTAATTAAAAATTTACCGAAAAAAAATTACTTTATACTATCCTGGCATACATACAAGCCACATCTTACCTGAAAAGTGCAGTTAAAGCTCATCATTTGAAAAGCAGCAGCTCATTAACACTTCTCTGTAGGGCACCTGTGGTGTTCCCTGGAGGTCACAGAAGCACTGCTTCTCCAGAGGAGCATCATTTCCCCTTTCCTCCTCCATTACTGCAGATTGCTGTCTTCTCCCTAAATGAATTAGGGAGGGAAGCCATCTTAAGCTTGATCCCTTTGCCTCAGAGCCCCTGGGGACAGCAGGGCTGGTGGCCAGGCACTGCCCCTCTCCTCACAGAGAGAGGCTCTTCTCTACCACCTCCCAAACTTCAGGGCCATCCTGGCACCCAACAGCCAAATGAGGTGGCACAGGCTTGGGCTCCAGGGCAACATGAGACCTTAGCCCAAGCCCCCTCCAGGTCCCTTAGCCAGGGGCCTGGAGGTGCTAATTTGTAACCTGCTGACAGACCTGCCCCTGCCTCTGCATATCCACCCCAACAGGAATGTGACCCACAGGGCTGGGGAGCAAAAACCTCAGCTCTCTGAGAGGTAACCCATGAGTACAATTCAGTAAACCCTGAATATATCTCTGCCACACATCTCTAAGATTGCAGTGTGAAGGAAATGTTAGTGAGAGCTTCTTAGGAGACCAGAAATTAAATAAATAAACCTCTCTCAGTGAATTAATACAATTTTTTGATGACAAGGATGAATCAACACATGCTAAGAGTGAAGTGAACACTCATATATACAGATCCAAGCTCACCTGGTTAATTTTATGGATAATTTTATATGTTTAATCATGATGACCAAAGCACAGGTAAGGCAAAAACAGAACAGAGGCAAAATTAGCCTGAAGAGTCAAGGCAGAAACAATATGCTTCCATTTATCCAGAGAGAAAATTAAGCTTCAAATGCTTCTGCCTGAATTCACTTGATGAAGCACGGTCTTGATACAATAAAGAAAAGGCATAAAAAGAAATGGCATAAAAAGAAGTGTAGGCACTTCTGAACCATAGAATATAGCATTTATTCTAAATGCCATATTGAATGGTTATACTCCAACTGCTCTGGCAAGCCAAATTACAAATATTTTGGTGCTTCCTATCTACACTTTTATGTCTACAAGCTCCCTTCATTATTATTAATGGCATAATATTTGCTACAGTAGGCTATCATGGTCAAATCAATACCAAAGTGCCTTGAAAAGACACCACAGCTGAAACCCTAATTAAGTACAATATTTTGTTCCTTTTAAATGAGACACTGTTTGAGGAGTACAGTAACTGTGCCTTGTTCTGTTCAAGATATCTATAATTAATAACCCCAGTGATCAAAGGAAATGTGATCCTAAGAGGAAATGGATTTTCAAGATCCCTAGGTATTAAGTACTGAGAACTACTTCTCAATCTGTTCTGCAGCCTTTCAGCACTCTGTGATGTGTGATGCCCTTTGGGGTCATAAAACAAGCCCCATCATAGATCTCTCTATGAAAAAAAAATCCTCCCAGCAAGATAATCACTAGATATTTATCACTTATTCATTATTGCCATGAAATCTTTCTTAATTTTTTTTTTTTTTTTCTGGACAGACTCTTACTGTCACATAGATTTCCTTTATTTATTTAGAATAATTTAATATAAAGCAGGGCAGGATGCTGCCCTATAATATACCCTGTACTGGCAGGTCTGGGCTGGTACTGTGAGGAAGGCCCCTTCCCCCCAAAGAGGGTATTCCTTTTGGTTTTTAATCATTGTATGGCACCAAAGTTTCTTGAGATAGAGTAAGCTATGTAAGTAACCTCAATGTCAAGCTGTGGAAGCTTTAGTTCCCTGCTGCTGCTTGCTGATCCACTCCCCAGCCACAGCACCACCATCACCCCGAGCTCTCCCTGTGTCTTTAGAGCAGATCTGTGTGAAACAAAACCTCATCACTGCAACAGGATAGCTAAATCTTGAATCCAGGGGAACAGCAGGCCAGAGCATCATCACTGTGCTCTGGATCATCCTGAGGAGTGTGAGCACTTCAGCAGAGCACAGAGGCATCTGTGTTACCCCGTGGAGCTGGTGCCACCACTGACATTGTGTCCTGGGGCCACAATTACTGCGGGCTCACTCACCAGCCACACAAACCCACTGTAATTTCCCATCCCTTCCCTGGAAACCCAAGTCTGCTTTGGATCAGGCCTCAGGGGATGAAAAGGAGAATGCATGGGAAAAAACCTAAGGCAGGGAAGGGAGAACTAGGACAGGAACGAGAGATGAGGAGTTAGATCTACCTCTTCCATACATTACATAGACAGAGAAAATAAAGGAGACTATTAACGGGGAAATAGAAATTTAAAAAGCCTTTAAGAAATTACTCTACTATACCGATTGGTGTTGGTGAATAAACATTCATTCATTTATTCATAGTTTAAATTTTTTTATCATTTTACTGGCAAAAATGGTACTGATCTAATTTTGATAAAGGCTTGCTGGATACCTCTTCATTTGTAGCAGATATTTAATGCCCTAGTGGCAGGTGTTTTTATTCTAAAGCACACCATCACATTAAGCTTCAACAATTTGATTTTTAGTGATATTCTTCTAATATGGAAGGCTTATTTCTTAGCATATTCCCCACAGAATGCTCCTGGGCATACAGTGATGCTGGTGAATATTATGCTTTTGTTTTACTTCTACAGTGAAGCATCTTAAAAAGGTTTAAGAGAAAGGTATCCCTAATTATATAGCGGGTTTTCAATACCTACTTTCCTTTTGGGTCAGTCACTCTTCCTCAGCGCTTCTGAGCCTGCTATGGAAATAAAAAGTGATAAGACCATGAAACAAATTCATTCTTGCTCTGTTACAAGTCAGTAGAGTTTTTAGGATGCTACAATACAGTCTGCAGGTCAGGAAAGCTGTGACAGATTTTGTGTCAGAGCCATGACTGTGCTCACTTTCACGGGTCACTGGAACTAGTGTTCAAAAGGCCAGCCCTCTGCAGTTCACATGATAATATCCTTCTGCTGGGCCTGGGACTATATCTGTCTGTATGAATTCAGGGAGGGCAACTTGTGCAGCTCACAATCACATCACAATGTGTTATGCCCTTGGCTCTGAGGGGAAGCTGCCCTCAGCACAGGGGCTCAGCAGGACAGCTGAGGAAATTCGGGTTGTGCCAGCTCCCTGTGACACTCCAGCCTGTCCAAAACACAGGAGCTGCGACTTTCCCCAAGCCGTCTTGAAATCCCAGTTGGTAATTAGTTCATGCAGAGATAATTGTAGGTGATTTCTATTGAAAATAATTTAGCACATTACAGAAAGGGCTGGAACGTGAATTAAAAGTAAATTAACTTATTTTCTGAAGAAAAAGTATGGTATATTAGTGTAAGAGTAACAATGAAATAGCATTAACATTTTAAAATGTTGTTTAGGCAACACTTTAAGATTAAAGTTATTTGTAATTGAAATTGCAGAACTGGTTATTAAACCAGTGTCTCCATTTCACTTTTCCATAAACTTTTTTGTTCACACTGACTTGTTGCTGGTTCCTGAGGATAAAGGCAGTTACTGCTAGCTGTTGTTGTCCTTCACTGTCTTTTTACATTTACACCTCCCCAGACTCCCTTACCCCATGAACACTGCAGCAGCAGCCCTTACAACACCCACTGACTGCACTGAGCACCACAGCAATGGCACCACCTGTCCCAAATAAACAAAGAAAAATGAGGTAAAGGCCTTCTTTACTTTTAAATGTAAATAATTTTTGGCTTTCACTTTAATTGGCGTGTTACCCTGGTGTTTGTGCTGGGAACAGGAGGAGAATCAGGCTCAGGAGTTCAACAGGGCTCTTATGCATTGAACTTGGAGGATTTTTGGTTCGATTTCCTCGAGGCACAGTGCTACTAGCAATGCAAACAGACTGGTTCCTAATGAGAATGATCTTGCTGATACAAATGTACCTAAAACCAAATTTGGCTTTTTTGATAGTAATGGAATATTTGTGTAACTGCCCTGTTTCTTTCCTGCCTGTGTGTGGTGCTGGTTACTATGGTAATAAAGGTGACTCAAGATTTAAAGCCTGAAAGTGGTTTCTATAACAACATGCTAAGATGTTTTGGACACACAACTGAAGTTAAAGATTCAGCATTAACTCTTTATAACCACAGCATTTGCAGACACAAGTGCTTGTTTGGCAAAAGTTTGATCATCCCTTTCCAAAGCCAGATTTTCTATCGAGCAGATTGAGTAATAATGATTCCAGCTGTGCATAGAGCAGGTAGGGTCTGGGGGCTGGTGATTTACTCACAGGTGAAGTTTGCAAAGGACAAATGGCACCACAGTAACTCATTACAGCTGCTCATTACAGTGAATAATTAAGATGGTAATACAAATGTATTGTGAGATGGAAAAGGGTAAAACTGTATTAGTGCAATACTTAGAAAGTTTGAGACTGTGTGGAAAAACTGAAATTATTTGTTTACATGGAAAAGCTATTTTGAGGGCTAAGATAGCCCCTTACCTGGCGCTGTTTTATCCAGAATATGGTTTCCTGTCCTTTCCTTCCCTTCCCCATCTGCCAAGTGATGAAGCAGGAGTGACATCTTTGCTTTTCAGTCCATGGTAAAGGTACCTGATCCCAATCTCTGTCTCTGCTGGTTATGCAGCTGTGCTTATCTCTTTGCAAGTTCTTCATGATACATCACGATTGAACATCTATCTGCACACCCACAACTTTCTAAGGCTGTCTTTGCAGGGAAGGTATCGTCATAGTGATGAACTGGATTTTTTGTGGCATGGTGCACTGCAGATAAATGGAGAGAGGATTAGTTACACCAAGGCCACAGCTCCTCAATGCAGCAGTAAATGCCTTGGGCAACATTTTAATATTTCCAGTTAAATGGTAATTATTTCAAGATAGTATCAGAGCTTGATATTTCAGTGACACAGATTCACACACTTGTTTTAAAATCCCAAGGGAAGGTTTCAAAAAAGTAATGAGCATGAACATTGAAGGTTCATGTTTCTGACTCCAGCCACTGGGCTATCTAAACCCTTGCTAGCATCATGTTATCCTGTGACTCTTTTGGTGAGCTGATTTGATGACAATGTAAGCCTTTAGCTGTGAACAAATGCTGTGTGCTGGGTTTGATTCAACAGAATCCAGACTGAAGTAACAGCACTAACAGAAGCGGTGATTGCTTCATTTGTGATCTAACTTTCTTTCTAGTGACTGACCACCACCAAGATGTCAATTATATATGCCACTCCAACAAATTAAAAAAATAAACCCAAAAAAACCCACCCAAAACCCTCAAAAATTATAATAATTTTAAAAACCCTTGCAGGTAACGCATTTTCTGATGTTGAAACCCGAACATCTTGCTATTGCAATTCAATCCTTCATTCCTTAAGAGTATTTTTAAAATTTATTCTCTCAACTCACAGACCAGGGTTTTTTGCTATCCATTTTCCCCCCCAAATGTATGACTTAGTAAAAAGTCAGGTTTTGTTGTGAACTGCTTTATCTGCACTGGCTGGTGTAGCTTCCTAGTTTTAATTCAAATGTGTAAAGTAATAACTCTTTGTTAAAAAAATGGAAAGGAAAAAAGTCCTCAAAGCACAGTGAAATCATCAGTGATGATGACTATATGGGTATCAAGAAGTTCTTTATCTTATCACAGATTTTTTCACCCTAGAAAATAGACTGGCTCTGTTAAGAAGGTCAGAAAACATTGCAGCATATGTAATAGATTCTGAAGTTGTTAGTGTTGAGAGCTTCTGTGAAGCTCAAAGTCCTCCTTCAGGGGCCGAAGGCACATTTGAAGAACACCACTGCAAATTACAAGCAGCCTTCAGACACGATGGGATGATTAGCAAAGTGCAGGCATGGCCACAGCCAAGTGAACTCTGGTTCATAACATCATGATTAGCAGTGATTGAAATCTAATTTTAAATGCTGCCACTGATTATATTTCACCAACTTGCAGGAAGAGTCGTGTCCTGAAAGAACAAGTCTTTGCTGAAGGACATTTCTGACACAAAGAACCCAAAACAGATTGTGAAGGATTTATCTGGGGACTTTGAGTGGCTGAGATTGCCAATTGTCAGAATCTGGGATCATCAATTCTCTTTACTTTTGATCTTATCAACTTAGCTTAGAAAAATGTTTTGAAAAATGGCATGAACTCAGTAAATCTCTGATTCAAACAGGATCTAGGAAAAACACCCTCAAAATAGTCAGGAAAGATATGCGGATGAGCTTTTAAAAATTACCTGCTTTAAACAATCTGATTATCTGTGCCAAAATGCTTTGGCCAGTTCAAAATTCCTGCCCTGTTTATGATAACTTCTCCCTAATTCAATTTTGGCCTTCTATCCTCATTGCCATGCATTTCTATCATAAAAATTGTTTTGTATCACTACAGTAGTTTCTGATCATTCAGAAACCTTTACCAGCCAAAATCATGCATTTTTTAGTGGTGATTAGCTGTATAAGCTCAATTATTCATACACTAACAAGACCACTTCAATGAAATTAAATAATCTTAATCAAGAGCGAAAAAAACAAAGCCAAAACTGTCTCCTTCTTGGCATTTCTTATATTAAATTATTTGTGCCAGTTCCTGTAATAGCTGCAAACATGGCCATGTTTCTGGTAGTATGGATGATGTGCCAGTAGATGGCAAGCTTTACTGCAAAGAATTTCACTGCCAACCATCTCATCTGCATCTCAAGGATTTAACCATGGGGCAAAACGCTTGGCACTAAATCGTCTCGTAATTAGATTAATGTACCAGTGTTTATAAAGAGCCTGATAATTACCTCAAGTGTCAGTCAGTGTAGATCCAAAGCAATCAGCATTGTGTTTCCATTTCTCCTAACGTTACATACAAGTTTTAATACTCTGTCAGAACAAGTCACTGCTGAAGTGACCTTAATAGCTTAGGAATGAAAAACGACTCCTCTGCACATCTGAGGTAGAGCATGAGGCTTTTCCTGATTATCCTTCCACAACCTGGCCAAAAACCAAACTCCACTGAAACATTTCTGTCCCTCTGCAGCTCTTTCTGTGAATGCAGAAGAGAATATTCTTTAGGCATCTGCTTAAACTGAGACAGTCTTTGCATCATCCCATTGCATCACAGGGCATGCAGGAACTTCCACCTGCCATACTCTTCATTCTCCTTCCATGCAGCTCTCAGCTCAGGAGGTTCCCAAATCCAGCTGTCCACATCACTCCAGAGCAGCAGGGAAACTCCTTTGCCACAGGGCAGCAAGGGAGGTAATGCAAATAATTTACCTGAAATAGGTGGAAAATGGTGCTTGAACTAGCAGTCCAGAATCCAAGGATTAGCTGAAGCACTCACATCATTCATTAAAAAAAAAAAAAAAAGAAAAAAAAAAGAAAAAAAAAAGAAAATGTAATGGAAATGTCCAGGTGAACTGCATACCATTTGATAACCGTGGTGTGATAACTGCATACCTTTGATGATCAGCTTCTTGAGCTGCAGTTTTGCTGCTAAGACAAACTGCTATAGAGTACCCTTAAAGGTCTTATGGACCTTAAACTCTTGGTCCCAGCCTTAAAACCACAACTAAGCTAAAACTTGGCATGGTTACATCTCTGCTAAGACCTTCAGAACTCCTGTGTTCCTCAAAAACTATACCAATAATAAAAACCATGGCACAGTGCACTAGAATAAAGACAGAGCACCAAGAATGTTGCTCTTTTACTTGTCTTACAGATCAGACAAGAGTATCCTCTCGAGAGTATTGGATTTATTGAATTGTCTGTTGGCAATTTCTACATAAGAAATTCATTTTATAAAAGCTCCAAAGGTTGAAATTAAAATACTACTTAAAAAAAAATCCAGAAAAGGTTTTCTAGTTTGTGTTTTTCCCATAGTGATGTCACCCTGAAGACAAATTGGTTGCCTTCACTACATACAGACAGTGCTTTTAGAGCTGTCTTTCCCCTTCCCTCATTTTCCCTCTACTCTTACTGCCTTCTATGAAGCTTTTTAACCAGTGCTCACAGCTATTCATGCTATCAAAACTGCAGACTGGCGAACATGTCATGTCCTCACAGTCATTATAACAAACCTGAGCCTGTTGTATGCAATTATCTCTGGAGAAGCAGTAATAATTAAATAAATTGCTTCTCATGTCACCGTGGTCCTGTGTAAGAAAGCACTCGAATGATTGAACCTTACCTCTTGTAGCTTAACAGTAAAACGGTTAGACAACATTAAAACTTGATCATAATTAATTTCTTCAAATTTGCAATGTTTCCCCAAACATGCACTTCAATGAATTCTAAGTAGGTACACAGACTGAAAGGGAAGCTCTCTAAAGTTGTGCAAGGAAAATGCAGGATGCAGAAGTTCCTAAGGAACACAGTTTTGTTTATTTTAACTGTAATTAATAGATTGCAGTAAGCTCAGTATTATCCAGGCAAAAGAAAAAACCTAAATGCACAGGTAAAGCACAAAATTATGTAAACCAGGACATCAGAACATACATGGGAGTGTGCTAAGGAAGAGAAGGGTCTGAATTACTGCTGACAGTGGTGCAGGTGAGGTACAGCAGTAAGGACATGTGACCAATATCTTGAATTTTTGCATTCAGTGAGAGCTCTGAGCTGGAGCAAGTGCAACCAACACTGCATCAGGATGAATACCTGCTCCCAAAACTGATTATTAACAGGCTTAGTTAGGGATGGTCATTTTTAAGGCAGGCTAATCCAAAAATACCATTTTTGTCCTGTTTTCCTTCAGTGAACATGAGGTAACACTGCAGTTCTCCTCCTGCTAATCAATTTTTAGCTTGCTTTCTATGTGATCCTTAAGATCATTGTTGATTTTAAATCATGGTGTCACTGTTGCTATCAGTGTTACTACATAAATCTCTGTTCCCCTTGTTCAAACAAGTATTAATTAGTAATTTGGCTCAGTAAAAGTATCTATTCATGAACATCAAGTTTATTCAGACTGGTGCTTCTAATTCTCAGAGGCACTGCTGTTTCTGTGTACACCTCAAGTCAGAAAGCACAACAGTCATGCACAGATAATTTTTCAGCCCTTCCATTTATTATCCTTATTTCAAATCTACACAAGCAGCCTTTCCTAAGCTAGTTAAGCCTTCTGATACTGTCTTCTTCCACATCTCCCTCCTAGGAGAAAAGCAGATTAAATTGTATTATATATTAACATGCACACTATGGAAACACACCATGACCAGTCAGTTTGTGTTCTCTGACGCTCCCCTGTGGTTGGTTGGCTGCTATCCTCAGATGACCACCGTAGCCTCTCCCTTTTCCAGGGATCTGTCCCAGCCTTTAGCAGCACTGGTCTAACTCCAGTTATTGGAGTCTCCATCTCTACTCACCATTTCTCTTTCAGTGCCCTGAATCCATCTCTACTGTGTCTGCTCTCCCAAACCTCAGTTCAAGGACTGGGAAGAAACGAGAGACTGCTGGTAGCTGGGTTTGAATTCCTCTGAGAAGTTCAGCTCATCCAAAACACCCTATTTGCATGAACACTCACTATTCTGCTGCTGTAGAAGACACATACCCTTCATATATCCAAATAAAACTCCACATTAATAGTATAAAACTAATAATAATTATAATAAAAGATGTTTACAGTGCTTACATACAGATAATTTAATGCAACTTTTGTGCTCCAGCACACAAGTCTCTCTTACAAATTGCCTTCTCTCCTAAAGGAACATTCAGCTTCATTTCACAGTCCTGGCCCAGATGCAGCTGCTTCAGTGTATCCCAGAGGTGAGTTCTTAACAGTGCTGGTAACAGCTCACCCTCCTTGACTGGGAAGTGAGAAGTAGCTCTTGCTATTGTTATTCTTTATAGCTGCAAGGCAACTCCACATGGCCTTTAATTACTGACAGAAGCTGAGTTCCCAGAGGGTAAGGAAGTAAGGAACATATCTGCACCCTGTTCACCATGTCCTTCCAGCCTTCAAGGTGTTTGCATCTCAGGTGTTTGGTAGATTCTTTGTGGTGGAGATGCTGTACACCTGTGAAATTTCTACTTTTAATCAGGAAATCAAAGTCAAGGTACCTGGTGGTTTGAACTGTTTATTTGAGCTATAACTGCATCTGAGTAACTTAGCTTGTGAAACCCAATGCAAAAACATCCTCCACAAAAGAATGGTACTACCACAAAAGTGGTATTGAATTAAAAAGAGTGCTTCCTCTCCTTTCTCTAGTAACAACAAAAGAAACAAACATCTTAAATATACCTAAATGTGTTCCATATAGTTGGGTATCAGTTGACAACAAACAATACTGTTTCAACTATACTCTTAATATAGTGTTAAACAGTCCTGACACTCCAGATCATGGCTGTTGAAAGAGACAAAAACAGGAAATTACAACCTACTCAAGTTTTCATAATTGTTTTCATTTTACATTCATTAGTCCATTAATGCATCACACAGTTGCCAGTCCTGTTTTCTTCTCAAGAGCCAGCAATTGGACCTGGTTTTGAATCACAGTTGTGTTAAGAGCTACGCTTCTTTCACTGTTGGTTATGCCCAGTGCTGTAGAAGTACTCAGGATTTTTTGTGTTTCTTTCCTAGAATCGTTTTGCATGAGGAATGATTCCAGGTGCCTGTCAAACTCTTGCCAAAAGAACTCTACATGTCTTGCTGGTCATAAAGATGACCCTTGCCTTTGTGCAGATGCATCAATGGACAATGTGGAGGAACTCTGCAACAAAACCTCCAACCCGTGCTCCTCCAACCCTTGTCACCAAAACGCTACCTGCCTGGGCTCTGCTGGAAACCTCAGCTTCACCTGCCAGTGCCCCGCCGGGTACGATGGACCTACCTGTGAAAGAGCTAACAGGGACTGTGACAGCAATCCGTGCGAGCACGGAGGCACCTGCCAAAGCGGCCTGGCAGGGCCCACCTGCCTCTGCAGTGCCGGCTACACCGGGACGCTCTGCGAGAGAGATCTGGATGAGTGCATCTCCGAGCCGTGCCGCAACGGAGCCCTGTGCAGGGATGGTGTGGACGAGTACTCCTGCTACTGCGTCCCAGGCTACCAGGGCAAGCACTGCGACCTGGAAGTGAATGAGTGTGCCTCAGATCCGTGCCTGAACGGGGCCACGTGCCTCAACCAGATAGGGCACTACGACTGCATCTGTCCCCTTGGCTACGCAGGTAAGCCCTACTAAAGCAACTTTTCCTTTGGGTGGCGTAGAACCATCATAACTCACACTTCAGGCTGAACTCCCTCACCCACGCGTGTTTTCAGCCGTATCTGTATTACCACCTTGCCTTCAGCTTCGGCACCAGTGGCTGTTGTTACACCATGGACAGCCGCATCACTGTGAACTACTGATACCAGAAAGAGAAGGATTAAAGAAATCTCACATTTACCAAAATCTACACAGCAATTTTGTGAATACCAAGCTATGCCACAGGGCTAGGTGGACTTTGCTTTTAAAAGAAACATTCTCAAAATGCTCTCTTCAGAGTGCTATATCTGTTTTTCTTCTGAGGATCAAACCCTACATTTGACAGATTGAAAAATTGGATCCAAGGAGACAAATTCTACCCTTAAACTCAGACATTTCACATTAAATTTCTCTTATCTGCCCTTCCCAGAAACAAAGGACTCATTTGCAACTAGAACATTATGTAAGTTACACAGAAAAGTGTTATGTTCCCAAACTGCCCATTTCTTGATAATTCCATTTTATGTAGCTCCATTTTTAAGGAACAGGTGTGATTTTTCTTCCCTACTTCCTCTACTGGAAAGCATATAATTCTTGTTTAAAGACAGTTCCCTTCAAATTTCAAAGCTGTGTTCAGGGTAGGACTGTGAGAGGTAGCACACTGAATCATTAAAAGGAGAAAAGGGGAGGCATTTTAGTAATAGACTGCCAGTCAGGTAAGCAAAGGAAAAGAAATAGTCATACAGCAAAAAGGGGAGAAAAAACAGCTATTGCTTCAAGTGATTCAAATGAATAAGAAATAAGAGATGTGGTTTACAGCTCCATCCCCAAATCCCCATGCAGGAGGGGAAGTCAGAAGTAAAAAGCAGTTTTCCTGTGTCTAACACAGCACTCGTTGGAAGGCAGCCCCTGGTTAATATCCCTTATGAGTACAGAGAATGTTATTTGAAGGAAGCTTGTTACTTTCCTGCCACCCCGCTGCTGCCAGGGGGTGTCGGAGCCCAGGCCAGCTGAGGAGAAAACTACACAACTGGGGGAAAGCTGAAGAGCAGAAGGAAGGAAAAACCTATTAACAACCAGCATGGTTACTCTGCAATGATCAGACTTAGCCCAGACCTCCTGTTGTATTCAGGAAACTGTATTTGTTTAACTGGCACTGTTAGTGGGGTCCAGGCCTGGATCCACAGCCCAGAAACTTGGTTTGAAAGAGTCAAAATATACACCTTAGAGACAAAGGGAGAGAAAACATAATGAAATAGTAAAGCCCAAACAAAAAGAAATAAAAATTTAGGTCAACACAAACTGCTGATGGAAACTCACTCTGCTGGAGTCCTTCTGCTTTCATAATGAAATTCTGCCGTTTCCCAAGCTGATGCTCTTTTCTCTCACCAAAAAAGTCACTAAAGCTCCACACTTTGCACAAGCAGAGTTAAGAAATAAGTAGAAGACCATGGAAGGAGAAGAGGTCTAAAATACACAGCAGAAGGGGCTGCAGTGTTTTGACATACAGCTCTGACACCACTTCCAGCAGCAAAGAGATGAATCATAGGAATTCTGTAGAGGGGTAGCAGTCCATTCCTCCAGCAGTAAAACATCAGCTTAAAAAAGCTACTTAACAATATGATTTATCAGAATCATTCTTTTCTGTTGTTTTTTTGCACCTTGCTGTGAGTTGTGCTAAATGCACAAGCCAGAGGGATTACTGGATGAAAGCCTCAAGGTGTCCCCAGTGGTAATAAAACCCCTCATTTACCCCGTCACAGGATCTTGCCAACTATTATTATCTTGGCCTGACACCATGAATTACTGTGGGAAGTCATCCAGCCTCATCTAATTTCCCTAAGATGTAAAAACAGGTTATATCTCTTGATATGCAGGTAAAGAAGGTATAGTAAATCTATAGCTGCAATGTTAACCAAATGCATGAGTTACTGACTGCTGGTGCTACTCGTTTCATGGACTATGACTGCTATTCTGTGTGATTGGTATGCTGCGGCACTTCTTAAAATAGCTGAGAAATGTCACACATAATTCTTACACAAATGGAAGAGGTTAGAACACACCAAGAGCGAAAGACTGGAAAATTTAGCATTAAATCTGCAGTTTCTATGATAATGTTCTGCATGTGTGAAATTATTTACAAGACATGTGTCACACAGCTGCTAAATAATGAAGTTCAATTGGTTTGTTGAAGTTTTGCTGGCTGCCCTAATCAATTGCATTTTCTCCTCCATTGGACTAATTGCACTTGCTTTTACTTCACCCCAACAGAGCATGGTATAAGAGCCTGTTATTACCCACAGCTACATGCATTAATTACCTTGCTGAAGCCAGTCCTCCATTGCCAGGGAACATTCCAATGTGAACTCTCAGGAGTGCATGGCAGTTCCAAAACCCAGTCTTGATCTCAGACAGGAAGAGAAAGCGTTTCAGTGGCAGACAAAATAGGTGCAATGAACTGGATTTGTTCTTTGGGCAGTATCTTTAACTATGAGGCAACCATTGCTGCGATGATGTCTGTAGAATTTGAGGAAATTACTCCTGATAGATCTCCAAGTTTTCATTCAGTATTCTCATCAATATTGTATGTGCTTTGCAGATATTAAGAACAGATGTATCATAAATAAGTCTTAGGCACTTAAAGGCAAATGAAGACACAGCAGCTCTACCATGGGATGAAAAACCTCAAGTAGAGATCACTTCCCAAAAAGCTCATGTCCATGTTGTTGTGGATGCAATAGCAAACAACGTAGTCTATCCAACAGGAACTGCCAGCAGTGCAAAGCTTGTTTCTTTCCTCAGCTTTCCATCTTCAAACCAGCACTCCCCACCTTGTGTCCTAGCCAGCCCAGGTATTCAGCTCTGCTGAGATGCCCAAGCTCAAAAGGGACAAACCTCGATCAAAGAAACACAAATTCTCCCTCTAAGTTTTGATGTAACTCTCTTCCTGTTGCTTCAAGCCTGGTGCCTATAAAATACCCATGTGTCACTCTCCAGCCAAATAATGGCACACAAGATTACTTTATACAGAATGAGGAATTTGGGGACAGCCCTCTGGAACTGCTGGGCCTGAGTACAGCATTTTAGTGCATGAAAGCAGAAAGGATGATCTGATTACCAATTTCCAGCCATACTAAGAATGTTCAGGTCCTCATGGAAGGACACTGAGCCTGCAAATCCCCTAGTATCTTTGACAAGAAAGTGATTTTACGCTCTATCTGTAGGCAAGCAAGTTTGAAAACATTGGCTGTGTGTCCTTCATCCTCACTTGTGTTTACTTTTTATTGATTGGGGCTGTAGAAAGAAATGCACAGTAGGACTCATTGGAGAAGCAAGCAGTATGAGAAATAACCCTGGTTCTTCAGAGAAACTGCAAAAGTTACGAATGTGACTTCTCGCCACCTTCCCAGCTTTTCAATTCAAACCATTTGTGTGGTTTGGTACATGCTGGGATGCTTAGCCTGTTCCTGGACACCCGGGGTGCCTCAGCTTTTAGTGGTGCAGCCCTGTGCAATAACTGTGGTGAGGGTCCTTGGCGCTCTCCTTCCTGCCTGGCATATGATATTTGGCATACAGCATATTTATGACAGAATGTTAGACTGAGGTGCAAATGCAGATCTAATCTTTTCATCTCTCTTCTACACATCTAAAAGAGCCTGACAGCAGACTCAGCAGAGGCTAGGAAGGGATTCCCCCCGTCTGCATGGCAGATCGCATTGGCTGGATGCATTATACAGGGAGAAGTTTTCTTCTGAGGCAACATTGCCGAAGGCAGGTTACTGGGCTTGATAGATTAAAGACATGAACCAAAACAACAACGCTATGTTCTCATGTTAATTGTCAGGCTGTTCTCAGGCCTGTAGTTTTAAATTTGGCTGAGCTGAGGATCAGTTGAACAGGGCTTGTTTTGTCACATGATTTTTAGTGTTCGCAGTAAGCTGTTAACAAGCTCTGGCAGATTTACGGTCACTAGACACACTTCTGCAAACACATTGTTTATAATTACAGTGAATTCACAGGGCAATGACCACAGAGGGACTGCTTACTATATCTGGCTGTAATGTACATTACCATAAAGCCGTAAGAGAGCGTTCCTGTGCTGGGCTCCTGTGGCAGGCTCCCGCTGAAAGGAGTGGTTAGCTGAGCAGCGAACCGTGAACTGGGGGCATGCCACTGGCAGCTTCCCCATCCACTCTGTGGTCTCAAGGAACTATTTCTCAACTGCTGAAAATAGGAACTTGCACTTTAATGTTTAAAGACAATGAAAAATAGTTATGAGTCAACATCTGCAATTTTTGGGTTGGCATTTTTAGGTATTTCCTGGTACTTATCCATTGTACAGAATTTATTCTTTTAAAATAGATGCTCACAAGTATCAAAGTAAGTTATTCATGAAGTAACAGTGCTAAATGTTATCAATCTCTGTGTTTTAAGAAAGATGCTCAGAGTTATAATGTACAAATTTCACAGCAGTACAGAGCTGACAAAAGGAGCATAAATAAAGAACTAGAGGTGAACTTCTAAATAAATTGCAAGGGTGATACACATCAAACATGCCTGTTCCCTCTTTTGAAAGTCTACCCTATCATCTTGTACAGAAAACTTCACTTTTATAAAAAAAAGAAAAAAATAATTCTCAGGGCTGCAGTTTTTCTTCCAAGTAGGAAATTCCCCTGTAAACTTTTCAATACTGCTGCTACTTCAATGAGCCAAATAAAAAATAAGGAAATTCACTTCAAAGCAGCTTCTTCATTATAATTTGCCACTTTGCATCTGTTTTGTGGCTGATACTGTAGCTGCTAAAACAGACTTGCCTGTTGAAAATTATATAAAAACTTTGTTGCTCAAAACAGTAAATAAGTGCATAAGCATACAAAACCCTGAAATAATCAAAGCTGCAAGGAATTAGTTATTAAATTTTCTTCATGTCTCCTGGACTGTGCTACAGATAAGAAAAAGGAGTGTATATTTAACCTGCCAACTATCACAAATAGCTGTAAAGTCATATTAGAACTGATTTATTTCCAGCAATTATCTCTGAAGAGCAGCTCCAAGATTCTGACCTGCTGCAAACATGGCACCACAGACCCTTTTACTTGCACATTGATAAGCCTTAAAAAAATTAAACAATAATCCACTGCTAAACAAGACACTTCCCAATGAATTCAATCAACTGTGAATTGTCCATTTAAATGCCAGCTTTAAATGGACTCTTATGAGATCACTAAACTGGTGGTTTCTTCTATATTATGTAAATAAGAAAGTAGCATTGTTTGAATGAACTGAAAATGTATCCTGTATCCATGTTCAAGCTAACAGAAAAAAAAAAAAAAAACAACACACCTATTCTTGTGAAAACAACTGGCTTGTTCTTTCATAAATTCTGCCAAGCCTTGAAAAAAAATAGTTGTGCAAAGCACATTGAAGAGGAAATGCCTTTAAAAACCAGGCAACTGCATAAAGGAAAAAAAAAAAAAAAAGATTATGTGACTATTGTACTTCAGGCAGTTCTTGCTGAGATTTCCAAAGCCATCTCCTAAGCCTGGGGTTTATTTTCTCTGCTTTTGAAGGTACGAACTGTGAGGTGGAAATCGATGAGTGCTTGTCCCAGCCCTGCCTCAATGGGGGGACCTGCCATGATTCCCTGGGGAGCTTCTCCTGCTCGTGCACGCGGGGCTTCCTCGGGGACCTCTGCGACACCGACATCGACGAGTGCTCCAGCCAGCCCTGCCTCCACGGGGGACACTGCACGGACGGGGCCGGCGGGTAGGTCTGGCAGCCCTGGGCAGGACTCAGCCACCGGCTCCTGCTGCCTGCCTTGCACATGGGAACGCTACAGGAGCCTGCCTGGCCTGGCAGCTCATTTCTGTCCCAATTCTAGATTTCACTCCTTGGTCCTGCACTATTTTCAGTTTTGAGTTGAACACTATTAAAGAATGCCAGTCTGGTGTCAGAGCCAATAGGACAATAAAGTATTTATGGCAAAGACTGACCGAGAAGCATATTTTTCATATCTGCACTTTAAATATTTTCAGCACGCTGTTTTCCTGGTTGTCGGTACTGTCATTTAGATATGAATTCTGTTTCTAATGCTTACCAAACTTTAGTTTCCAAGAAATATATGAGACTGTATAAAACTGAATTTGCTAACAGCAGCTGCCACAGACAGAAGGATTAGAAGAGAGAGGCAGAGAAAAACTGTAATCGCTGTAACCATAGTAATAGATACCATTAGGAAATGTGTGAGAAACTTTACAGGTATATAGTACAACAGTTAGTTGCTCAAAACAACCTGCAGTCCATGGGCAAAAAAAAAAAAATAGTAATTAAAAAAAGGATACATGGCAATGGAAAAGTGAGATCCTCCACCCACTGTTACTGGCCCCACACAGAGGTCCAAGCACAGCTCTGGCAGTCGCTCACCAATACTGGATTTTCTGGCTCAGCATGAGCTTCCCAAGCTGAACACATATATGTATATAAGCTCAGTCTGAAAGTTCCTCAGTGTGTTCATGCAGGTGCTCCTCTTGCCAGTATAGGATTTGTCCTTTCTTTTTTGCATATTTTCCAATTTTTATAAAGCAGTTTTGAAGACTTTGGGGCCCCAAAAATCAGTCCAAGGCATGCTTGCCTTGAGTGAGTGGGTAAGAGATCATGTTCTGGGAATGAGTTTTTGTGCAGTGCAGTGACATGGCACCAGCCTTGTGCAGCTTCTTTTCAGCAGTGCTGAATGGCTCTGAGCAGGACAAAGCAATTTATTATTTCCCAGTGTAGCTAAAGCATGACAGCAGTGAGAGGGGGTCACCTTGGACCTGACTCACTCACAGACCTGTGTAGTAACCTGGAAGCCTTTTGAGGATACATGTGTGAGGTGAGCAACTGAGATGCTCGTTCAGTCCAGACTTAATACTGCTCATTTTTCTCCTGGCTTTTAAATCTGAGGTACATGCAAGACCAATTTTAATTGGCTTGTAATACTGCAGGGCATCTGGAGAGCAACTGGAGCTCTTTCAGTATTTGTTATGTGATAGAAAGGAATGGGCAACAAAGCAATTCAAAACAGAAGGGTGTCCAGCATTCCCTTTCTTTTGTGTATTTTTGGGATAAATGAAGAACTGTGGTATTTAAGAAGGAGTTTTCCTCTTCTGACTAATCTACAGTACAGCTGAGGCTTTGGTGTCTACCAGCTCTCACAGAAATGTGTACGAGGAAACAGATTTAGCAAAAAAGCTGTAAATACAAACATCAAAACAAATTCTCTCACAAATTTCAGACTGACATGCTGGTGATGTTTCATGAATGTAACAAAGTATGAGCTGATCTCATAAAAAACCCCATTTTCATATAAGAAAACATTCTTATTTAAACTCAACAGTTTACAGACAGACTTAGCTGGACTACAAAACCTAGTGTGCCTAGGCACAGAGGATGCCTCTGCATGTTCCATGTCTTTTTTCCATAGGACATATTCCCAGGAGCTCTAATGTCCACAGGAGGTTCCATAGGAAAGAATGCCTACATGTATTGCTTTCTGTAGATTTTGAGAACATCAAACAAGAACTAAAAAAAAAAATAAAAATAAAAAGCTAGGTAGAGTATCTAAATTATCACTCTTACTATGAAAAGCCATCTGCCTGCTCAGCTGTAGCCTGCTCACAAGCAGGGCACCATCCAGAATCCCTGAAGGTTGACAGCAATGTCAAATGCTAAAAGATATCCAAGAAAAAGGCACACAGGTGGGGCTGCACATTAAGCAGTGAGTTCTGGATATTCCTCCCTGCTCCACAATTATGAACCAAAGGGAAAAGTAGCTTGGACATAGGCAGAAAAAAAAGCTTTTACCACAAAGCTGAACAGCACCAAACTGAAGGTGCAAGGGAGAAATGTGTGAAAAACTCAGCAGAAGAAGGAGACTTCAGGTTTGAGAACATACCTCAGAATTAAAATTATTTTTCTGATTCACATCTTCCTCATTACTTTTTATATCCAAAATTCAAATGCCACCTGGTCTAAGTCATGTCTGATTTTGATTTAAGAATAATCCATACACCAGTAATAAACTGGCCTGCCAGAAGTTTCTGCTTATGCACACACTTAAACAGTGTAGTAAAAAGTTTACACTTTTTGGTCCAGGAGCCAGTTGTTCTCTGATATTGCTTTATGTTCAACAATTTCACTTTCTCTTCATATATTTACTCCAAGTCTAAGACTTGGATATTAAACACAGAAATTACCCAATAAGTATATTTATATCTTGTTCAGCAAGATGCCCTAAGAATGCAATTGTACAATAATGGTGTATCACTTTAATGTAAAAGAAACTAGAAGAAGTGTTTGTTTCCTAGAATTATTTTTAGACCAAGATCATACAAGCCTGCACAGTTAACCTGTATCTTGCAAAAGGCTGTCTTTTCATGTGACATGTACATGTTACCTCTATACTTGATTACCAAACAACAGGAATGATGCTTTTTATAGCACTAAGCTCTCCTGAAAAAAAAAAGGAAAAAAAAACCCCAGACATTACTGATATCTGCACATTGCTAATTTGTATATGTACACTAGTTTGTTTACTTACATTGTAGTTGCATAGCTGTCAAAAGGGAGTTGTGTTACTGTTGTTATTGGGACTAAGCAAGCAATTGACATGTTTGTTCTAACCTAAAAATAAAAGGCTGGTTTTCAGGGGAAAAAAAACAACCCCGAAACATTTAGTTGAGGAAAAAAATATTCCTTATTTTTCTGCCAATTCAATTTCTACCAGTCCAAAAAGAAGGGATACTAACACACTTACTGCCTCCCCCCTTTTCATTTTGTGATTACTGTTAATCCTACAAAAAATTTTTTTTAAAACAAAAAAGCATTGGAAATGCCACAAACTTTTTCTCCCAAAAATTAAAGAAGAAAAAGAAGGATCAATAATTCTTACAGTTGTGTCAAAACAATTAACAAGCAGTTCTTTTTCCCCAGACAAAACCATATACTTCAGAGAAAAGCTCATTACTGGTTCCCAGTTTCTGTGGTTTCTCCTAAAGCACCAGATGGTGGTCTGGAGCTGGACTCGACCCTGTAAGCTGCAAGCCAAGGCTACACAAGAAGCCTGTATATGTTTGGGAACAAAGCCCAGATCTCTTGACTTGCAGCCCGAAGTTAACATTGCATTCTGTGTTGCAGGTACAGCTGCAACTGCACCGGGACTGGATTTATGGGCTCGCACTGCGAGACCCTCACTCCCTTATGCTGGTCACAACCATGCTACAACAACGCCACTTGTGAGGACCATGCTGACAATTACACGTGCCACTGTTGGCCAGGTGAGCTCCAAATTCTTCTATAAATATTCCTTGAGTAGTAGCAGAGACCTTTTTTTTTTCCTCCTGATACAATAAAAGGTTGATGCTCCATAACCTCAGAAGTCCTTTATGGCCTTGTGTTTACATGGGCTTCACCCTTCATAAGGCAGAGTCCTCTGGGAAAGTTGCTTGCTTTTCCAGCTAAGAATTGATTCTCCTGTACAGCAGAAGTGGGCAAAACAAAAGACACCAGCATTAAGATGCCAGGACAGGAGATAAGTCAAAACTGGGAGCTCCCAGTTACTTACTCCTTCAAACCATGTGATACCTGCATCACTGCTGCAGCTGCCCCTGATTTTAGTCTTCAGTAACCCAACCTTTAAAGCAGTCTAAACACGTCTGTGTGGCAGTGGGCAGTGAACCCCACAGGCTGTGTTCTCTACCAGCTGTTTGCACACAGGCCCACACCCCGGCAGGGACACAGACCCTGTGCTCTTGAGGGACTGCACAACTCTGTCAGCACACAAACTACAAGAATCCTCCCAAAGGAGTTTATGTCTGTGAGCTTACTGGGGATGCAGGAGCACAGACAGCACTGTCAGGCCTAAATGCCTCGATGTTGTTGCACTGCACAAGTCTTGGTGCAACAGATAAGGAAAAATTAGGCAGAACCCTTCACATTTTCCAGAATTCAGGGATCATTGTAGCACTTCAACCTCCACATGAAACATTTTACAAACACCAAATTATTTATACTCCCTGCCCCCCTCTGCCCTCCCATAACCTGAGAGTGTATTACACCACAATGCAGTGCCTTGTTACCCACACAAATCTCCACTTCACTGCCTAAAAAAGACCCAAGCAAATCCTTTATGGTACAGCTCGGCTCACTAGTGTGGAGTAGCCACTGCAATGTCCTGCTGCCAAACCCTGGCAGGGAGCTGCAAGAGAACATTCACACCTTCAAGGAGCCGAGGAAAACTTTTAGCACATGACAAAGCCTGAAGCCGTGTGCAGCTGCTATTCCCAGCGCATATTTCGGGGTCTGGAAGGGAAGAATAGCACACGGAATGATAGAATTGTAGAACGGTTTGGGTTGCAAGGGACCTTAAAGGCTATCTAGCCTACTTGTTCTCAAAAGGAGCCTACAAGGAATGTGGTGACACAAGGGGAAATGGCTTCAAACTGAGAGTAGGTTTAAATCTGATACTAGGAAAGAAATCTTTACTGTGAGGATGGTGAGGCCCTAGCACAGGCTGCCCAGAGAAGCTGCGGCTGCCCCGTCGCTGGCAGTGTTTAGGGCCGGGCTGGACGGGGCTGTGGACACCCTGCCCTAGCGGGAGGTGTCCCTGCCCGGGGGGTTGGAGGCCCACAGTGTCACAGCCTGACCTTGCGGCGGTGTGTCCCTCCGCAGGGTACGCGGGCTCCCGCTGCGAGGAGGACATCGGCGAGTGCCTCAGCAGCCCCTGCCTCTCCGGCGGCCTCTGCGTGGAGCGCTCCTGGGCCGGCCACTACGGGCTCGTCCCGGGGCTGCCGCCGGCCTTCCGCTACGACCGGGCCGAGGGGTATATCTGCCGCTGCCCGCCGGGCTTCGCCGGTAAGGACCGCGTCAGGGGAGGGGGTCCCGCTGGGCAGGGCTGGGCCCGACCCCGGGGAGCTCTCGGTGCCGCTGCCGAGCCCCGTTCTACCGCCCGTGGCAAAAGAAGCTCCGCTTGTGTGCACAGCTCTGTCCTCACAGGGAGAAAAGTGGCGAATTTACTCCTAACCGTAATCCTGAAAGAGATGTGCTCTTGAGAGACCGCACAACCTGCTTCACCACAGCCAGGACTGTTTAGCACAGCCGCAAACAGCTCAGGTTTGGATTGTGTGCTTCTGGGGCTACAGTACTGTTCTGTCAACTTCACCTGCTTGTTCCTTCTGAAGGAAAAAAAAGTAATTAATAGCTATATTAATTTAACCAGCCTTCAATTTCTTATTCATCTCCCGAGCAGCTTATAAACTTCTTGTCATGTGAAATGCATCACTGCTGTCTCCACCATAACAAGTACAAAAGCTTACAGAGACCACAGTTTTCACTCCAGATCCTCTACTTATTTTTCTTCAGTGGTATCAAGACTTGTTTTTGTTCCAGCCCTCACCCTTAACTGTTCTTCCCTATCCTGTCACTAAGTGTTGCTGTTGTTCTTTGGTTCTGCCTGAGAGACCATAATACGAGGCTTCTACCCAGGCTTTCAGTGTCTCCCAGGCTGTCCCAAGCACCCTTACCTCTTCACATGCCACTGCTTTCTCTTCATCTCCTTTCAGTGATGTCCAGACCTCCAGTTTCTTTTCCTGCCGTCTTGTCCCAATTTGAAAACTTCTGAGCTCTGTGAGACAAACAGGTGCGTTTTGTTGATTAACCATCCTTTGTCCTCTCATTTCCTTATTACTTGCCCTCACCTGGCTTGTTTGCCTGATTTGGGTCATGATTCTGTGGGTTTTCTTCATATGGAGGACTTAATCCCGCCACTCTGAAACTCTTAACTGGTCTGAAAAAAAGTGTGTCATAATCTTTAATAGGACACTTTGTAGCAGTAGCACTGCACATTTCTCTCTGGTCTTTCTCCTTCTCCCAGGTAGCTTGAGAATAAAAAGTGCTCAAAATGAGCCTCAGCCTCCTTGGATATCAGAAGCTTCAGCACAAAAAGGCTACAGGCAGGACTGGAAGTGTCAACCTCTGATCTAGACAAGCAATTTCTCCAATTATAGCCAAATTCTAAATAAGCGTCTAGTTTTAAATTAGAATTAAAGAAGATTTTCAATTAGAGTTGATAGCAGTAGTGTGATTCAAGGTAGCAGGTGAGTCCTTGGTCAGGACCATTTACTATATGGTGCTTATCTAATGGAGATGAATTAACAGCCACCTGGAAAAAAGGTCAGATCCTTTCACCTGGATATCGCCATGTTTCGCTGACACCCCAAATCCTACATTTCTGCTGCTGTAACTCAGGAGTTTTTCCAGCCTTAACACCTGAATTGTTGTATGTGCGTTAGATATAACCCCTCAGATTCCTATTGCAACAGGATAGAGATTTTGTTTAATAAGCCACATTCATTTTATTATGCCTCTATCCTCGGTAAAGCACTCATAAACATTATAATCATACTTCACTAAAGCAGGTTATATGCAGAAATAATAATCTGCATGCCCTGCATTGCAAGGGCTGATCCAAAAGCCATTGAAATCAGTGGAGAGATCTAATCAAACTGAGGATGGTTGCCAATATGTAACAAGCATCTTTGAACTTACTGAATAAGATTGCAAACAAATTTGTGTAACTGAACTGAAAAACTGAGAATATCCACCTTCAGTTTTAAATCTTAGGGCAGGAGATAATGGAACTTAAACACATGCCTATGTCAGGATAAAATATTTCCCTCACAAACTGGGAGAAAGGAATCAATAATACCTGGCAGTATCTTGTAACAGTGATTTTTCAGGTGACTTGAAAAATAGTAGTCCTGCTGAAAGTCTTAAAAGGATTAAATCTGCAACCAAAATTATTTAGACAATTCTAGTCTTAAAAATAAAAATATAAATGCCAATCTGGAGACTTTATCCCAGGTAGAAACTCTTTCAGGACATTAGATATTCTTTAGCCAGATCTAAGTTAGAAAATTTCTGCACAGGTTCTATGAAGGGTTAAACTTCTTGGGTTCCCTTTTAAATCAGTGTTTGTGAATACTCAGATTTCAAGAGGTCTCAGTTCTTCTGAAGTAGCAAGCCCTAGCTTTTTTATATTACCTTGGCATGCTGGCCCCCTAGCACAACAGTACTTTTAATAAATTGGGCTTTCATTTAAAGGTCTTGTGATTTGTTGCTGCGAGGTAAAGGCAATAGTTATCCTAGAACTGTGTTCTTTTATACTGTGGATATATTGTATTGCTCTAGCACTGCACATTTGTTAAAAAGGCTGTTATTTGAAAGGTTAAACTTTTCACTTCACTCATGAAAACCTGTGAGAAAGGAGAAAGGCAGAGCTATGGACTTGGTAGTGACTCATTTCACCAGGTTGTAATAAACTTAACACTATGTCAAAATTAGGGAGCTTCTGAACTAGCAAGGTCTACTAAGTGACACATTCCAGAGTGGAGCGGAGCCCAAGGAGCAGCAAGTGTGCCAGGCAGGCAGGTTCTGCTCCCTGTGAAAGCCCTGCTGCCCATGGCCCCCAGGTTGGGGGGACAGTGCTGGGAGCAGAGATGAAGCCCATGCATTTTCCTGCAGCACGGTGAGGATGAGAGCAGCAGAGCCCACTCCCTGGGCTGCAGGCAGGGTGCCTGCTGTCACACACATAAGTGCTGGCTGCTGAGGGCCAGGCCACTGCTGGTGTCTTGTTATCTGCTGTGTGCCAGCTGTGCCACCAGCACTGCTGCTTGCTTTGGCATCAGGAATTCCTAAATGGTTTTTGGCCTTTTCGTTGGTCTTGTTTTCTGTTTTTCCCTTTTAAATTTCCTTGGCCCTTTTCCCAGCCTGTTGGACTACTGCAAGAGAAAATGATATGATCAGACTGGTGTCAGATGAATATTGAATTCCTGCCATATGCATGGGGGAAAAAAATGTCTCCCAGAGCCAGAAGATGAGGCAGATAAATGGCCAGTATGGGAGAGTGCTGAACACTCAGCTGAGTAAAGAAATCCTCAAGCCAGGCACTGAACTGGGAACGTCATGGGACCAGTACTTAGAAACTGAATTATTTGGGTTCTCATTCTGCACTCTAAGCCAGGGTGACAGAAACACAGAGCACACAGAGCTTCCATCTCCCTGCATGTCTGTAGGTACTGCTGTGGGCAGAGCAGCCACCAGACAACAGGGCAGATTGAGCCAGTCATCTTCCTCTCCCTTGTCCTCTGACAGTGTGGGACAGACATAAATATTATTTATGGGCAGTGGGTAGGACCGTGGGGACATTACCACTAACTTGGGAAGCTTCAGATACATACATATATTTCTATAACTATAAAAATAATGATGCATCTTCTTTATTTTTTTAAACCTTAACCATCAGCACAATGATCACACAGACACCATCCTCAGCTATATAAAGCAATATGACTTACAAAAAATAAATCAAGCAGATGAATAATAAAGGTCTTATCTCCAAAATAAAAATTTTAAATTTCCCTTCATTTCATCATCTTTTCTTCAGCTGTTCACACCATGGTAGTCAATCATTCCTCCATTACACCAGGTTAATTCACTTTATTTCATGGCCTGTCATCACAGTTTAAAAGGTTATTTTTTCTTGATTCCAAGACTTTAGAATAAGGAAAGAATGAGGATAAAAAAGGAGAAAATAAAGAGAGAAAATGCAATTTTCAAGTTAAGAAGCTTTCAAGAACACGACTCCTCTTTTCAGTGGGACTCGGGCTTCTCCCAGAGGCAAGACAGGCACTCAAAATTAACAGGTCCAGAGGTACTGTTGACTAATTATTATTCCCATACAAGCAAAGTTTCAAGAAAAAAAATGTTGATACCATGAAATATCCATCAAAATTAGCTGGTTTCAGGAAAAATTCCAAGTACATTTGTGTGTACTACATACACGAATTGCTGAAAAAATAGAACTAGGGCTTGAAATCTCTCCTCTCTCTGGACTTCTTACCACTTTGGTACCACAGAGAGGCTGTAGTTGGCATGCAAACTTCTTCACTGCCCAAACTCCATTCACAATCAGAATAGGATCCATTTTTCACTGTTGGTCTGCTGTGAAACCCTTCCAAAACCAAGTCGGTGGTGTCAGGCAGATGTGCAGCACAACATGAAAAATGTGACTATTTTCTGAGCGTGGCAAAGTTACTGCTTTCCTAGAGAGATTTCTACAGCGCTGCCCCATCTCTGTCCCAGCCCCTGTGATCTCCACGTGTCCCTGACTTCAGAAGCACAGGGGAAGGGGGAGGAGAAGCTTCTGTCCCTGCTCTCCAGCAGCTCCAGCATTCCATGACCAGCTTAGGCATGGGCTGGACCAACATAGGATGCCCTCAGGGCCTGGCAGGTTCCTCCTGCCTGTGAAAACCCTACACCAAACAGACAATTAGCACTTTAAAGTACTTTCCAACTCTGCTAAAGTCTCTGATCTTGAAAGAGCATTTTGACAAGCTTTTAATGATTCTACCCACTATTACTACTTAACTTTTCATCAGTCAGTAGCATCCTGGTAAGGAGATGTTCACAATGGCATCAGAATTGATTCCTTCTCAGTTGGCTCCTCCTCTATTTCTGCCACAGAGTTTTTCCTTCTCTCCTTCTTTTTAATTTTTGGAAATGATCAGAATATTCTTTTAGAAAGACAAAGTGTGTCCTTTATCATAGACTGTGGTCTATTCCTGAAAGCAAATGCTTTCATGGCCCAAGAATGAGGCATGCTCCCTGGTTTCTTGCTTGTCTCTTTATTCATTATCAAGCTGCTTTCTTTGCAATAAGCACTAATGATTTGTCACATGCTTAGCTCCCAGACCAAGCACACTGTTAGGTCAGTGTGATTACTCTTTCTGGATAGTTTCCCAGAAGGAAAGCTGAGGGTGAGCTCACAATTCACACACTCTGTAGGTTAATGGCTATGCAAGGGCAGCAATACCTCACAACATTGTGGGCAGCTCTGAAATTGGGTTGTAGCTGGAAGAATTTATGAATCTGCCATTCCTTTATCAGTTACCATTACAGAACTACTGGAACATTTCAATTTCATTTCTACTGCAGGTAGTGTTCCTCTTGAACAATTGTAAGAAATACCATTTAGTAAAAGAAAGTGTAATTTTTACATTCTTTCACTATATAAATCACCACAGCAAGTAAGACTGACTTGTGTTTTTCATGACAGCACTTTCCTTAACAGCCCATATCTTGAGACACTTTATGAAAGCCTAATAGCTGTTTTTTTTTTTTTTTGGCAAAAATTAATCTTCTTATGACTTAACTTGCTCCCTGCATGGCAGCAGACTGTGAGAGCGATTGCTTGAAAGCATTGATTCTGTTTGTAATGGTTATCTAGTGTTTACCACTGGTTAAAGAATCCTGATTTAGTGGAAGACACTTCAGAAAAGAGTAGCATATGTCCCTAAGTGTTATAAATAACACCTGAAAACATTTCTGTGATTACCATATTCTGCAGTTTGGGTTTTACCTCACTAGGATCTGAATGTTTTGTGTATTATCCACACTTCAGAAAAACAGAATAAGGTCCAATAGGATCATAATGAATGACATCAGTTCAATGAACAGTGGAATCTCACAGCCCATGAAGGATGTGTTTGTACATCATTATCAGATCCACTTACCACAATTCATGTGCTCCAAGTAGAGACTGAAATAGTTTCAGATCCTAGAAACAAAACATGCACCTAGCAAGGGCACTGACTATGCAGAAGACTCATTTTAGTGAAATAAAATTCGGCTTTATTGAAAATTTCAGCTTGTCCCTGTTATTCCTGTTGTACAAAGAAAGTTTTTTGACAGAAAAGTATTTTTACTGGTAATGCCACTCTATGTTAAAATTTTTGTAGAAGTTGAACCATGATCATTAGGAAATGAGCTCTCAAGCTTTTCATGACAACTCTTTACAAACCTGGTTTGTAGCACTGGGATTGATATTTAGAGCCCTGATATGCCAATGCATATTTTTTAATGAGAAATATGTATTGCAGTCTCTCTCCTTGTTGCAAGTTGCAGCTAGGATTGCAAAGACATGTCAGCCATCACCTCTGCATTATTCAGCACCAAAGGAGGGCACAAAGGTCAAATGTTTTGGGTTTGTTTTTTTTAGTTAGAGATATATGATATTCAAACATTTGGAAGCATCTACCATTATTATTTTTGGAACATGCATAGAGTTTTATGCCTTCAAATTTGACAGCTGACCCATCATTACTACAATCTATTTTCTCTAGTTGCACTGATATGTTAAGTTCTATAATGTAGTCCAGTCTGATTGACAGAGCCTGGAAGCAGTGGATATTTTGAATCTGGCACATCTCTCTGTGTTAAACAGTGTTGCACATAAACACTTTTTAGCATGAAAAGCTTTTTCCTTGAAGGGAAGGAGGAGGGGATGAATGGCTTTTCATCCATAAGCTCCCAGATCTTGCAACACACAGACAGATAATGTCCTTAGATTTAACAAATTAGTGTTTCCAGTATGTGGCAGAAAATGCTTAAAGAAAAAAAAATTAAAAAATAAGACAGTTGGTTATTGTTTGACATCAGGAATAATGCTTTTTAAGCACCTGTTATTTTCCTGACACTCATTCTTGGTGGGTCATTCCATCATATGATTGTCTACTTGTTAAATCAAGTCTATCCAGAAAGAATTTTTCTCCTGGGGCCTTCTTCAAGCACTGCCTACTTACCTTTTTGATTTCTTTCCTAAATCCCCGGCATAAACCTTTCCTAGCCTTTTTAATTGGCATAACTCATATATTTATAATCTCTTTACAATCCAATTTTTCCACCTCTTGACTGAGTTTACGGACCTGCTCAGTTCTGTCTTTCTCTATTGAAGAATCTCTCTGGCCCTTTCATTTCTTTCTTGTTTTTCCCCACCCCAGCATCGTTACACATGATGGCACAGGTCACCACTAATTAGAGTTGAGTTTAAAGTGTGGTCTGAGTGATAACCATGCACAAACCTGGGTGAAATCCACACACCAAACTGACAGCAGAACTTCTCTCCTCTCCTTCAGAATTGGATTGTCCATCTCAGGAGTTACTTTGCAGCATATGCTTTTTAGCACTGCTTTGTGTAAGACTGCGTTGTTCTGGTGCAGTAACAGTCAAATTGCAACATTAAGCAGATGCGCAACTTCTGCCCAAACAGAGAGGAACTTTCTTTAAACCTACACATCCAGCTTTCACTGCTCTGGAGAAAGTGCTTGGCAAGTAGAGAGTAAAGAGAAGACCTGTGCTGTGGGACTAATAGGTTTTACTTTCTCAATACTTTTTAATTTATGGCATATTTAAGGTCAAATGTCAAGTGATAAACAAAATGACCTGATTTAATAGCTCAGTGTTTTGTTCAACAGATGATTTCAAAACCAGCCTTAATAATGTCATGTTTGTGAACTCCATTAAAATCCAGTTTATTGGAAATACACTAAATTATACAGCCAAACATTTAAGAGGCATTACTTCCCTTTCCCTACAAAACAGAGGAACTCATGAGTGGCACAGGAGAAGCTGGTGGAGTTCAGTCAGAAAAAGCACATGGGCTGGTAGTTCGGAACCATGTGCATATAATATGAATGTGTGTTCCCACACATATGTGCTGAGACACACGTGTAAACACGTCCATAACAGCTAATTTAGAGGACTTTATTGCTCTGCTTATAGAAAGCCTTACTAGTTAAAAAAGTCCCCAACTTTCATTTTTTGCTATTTTGAAGGACACAGTTTTCTGGCTAGATTGTTTTGAGGTGAGAATCAAGGATTTGTCTTCATTAATTTCTGCAAAATTTGCAGCATACTGGCTAATAAGGAGAGTTTCTGTTGGTCTTCAATAATTATTTTACATGCCTGGCTTCTGACAGTGGGAAATGCATGATCTTTGCATGCCAAACCTGCAAAGGTTTTTTTGAAGAGAATATTAACCTACACTGAGATAAAAAATTAAAGTGTGTAGGGTGCTGTTAAACTGCTACGGAATCGAATATAAATGGCATAATGCCATTCATTACTTTGTTTAGATGTTAAAGTTTTTACACAGCTTAGCATAACCTTGCTAAAAAAGTATCAGCTGCTGTGAAAACATGCAATTTGTTTGGATTGGAATCAGCATTTTGTTACCAGCAGAGCTCTGAGAACCAGGTCTCTGTACCCTTCTGTACCTGTGAGCCAGCAGAGGGAGCATGAAATGCTGTCCATGTCCAGCATCTGTGAGACATTAGTGATTCTGGCTAGAGCTGCCATGTCAGGGCTGTCACTGCAGCCTGATCTGGGAGATGCTGCTTCCCAAACACTTTGTGATGAACGCTGTTTGCTAATCCAAATTCTGAGTGGCAGTTTTCAGCTTTTGCACATAGTTTGTTTAGCAGGATCTTCCATGTGAAGCTCAGGGATATTGGTCTGCAGCCAGTCATGCAGAGTCCACCCAGGGCTGTAAGAGAAAACAAGCACCATGGTTTCGAGTAGAAAAGAATAATTTGATGACCCAGACAGGGTTATTCCTAGTTAAATTTTCTTAGCACATTATAGGCTTGGCTTTCACACAAGAAAAACAACAAATTCAGAATTTTACTGATTATGCCAATGGTCCTGCTGACAGACTAATGGGCTGAAGGGAGGCACTCACAAAGAATTTTGCACCCCTTCTTTACAAAAAATGTTTGACCCAGGAATTGTGCAAAATGTTCATGTTTTCCTCTTTGTACTTAAAATATCAGCAAAGGACTATTTCAGACCTTTACATAAGGTTCCCATAATGCCAGTGGCAAGAATGACATCAGTTTTTAAAGCATAAAAGGCACCTCATCTAGGCTCAGAAATGTCAGTAGTAATTACAAACTTTGTTTTCAAGTATAATCAATTCTTTATTTATGGTGTGAAATGTTTTTTACCCTTTTGAACTTTCACCATTCTAAGCCAAGCAATATTGTTGGCATGTTCCTTTAAAAATAATTGCTTCTCGACTGAGAAATTGAATGTCAAGTTCCAAGTTGATGTAAATTAAATGGGTTGCATTAATAGTCTGGCCCATGATAGGAGTGAGTGTTTTGATTCTGGTTTTGACTTCAGGACATGACCTCTTGATCACACAGGTCAGCACAGATGGGAAATATTGAAGAGGTACCCCAGGTTGACGTGGGGAAGAAAGTGCCTAGAACTGAGGTATCACAAACTGTCTGATCCATTAAACAGAAGCAATCTCAGGCTCCTCAGAGAACAAAGCTTAGTTGTCATAGGTCATTACGCTCTTCAAAAAAAAAAAGAGTTGGAAGGAAAATCACGATGATGGAAATCCTCAGGGCTGTCATGTACACATAATCTTCTAAACCTTCCTGGATTAACACTGCCAAGCCTGTGTACAGGGGGCATGGAGTAAGAAACTGAAATATTCTTAACTTCTACAGTACAATTGTGTGCCAGATTTCCCACCCGTGGCTGTTAAAAAGAATTGTTTTACAAGATACAGTGTTTTGCAATTGAAAGCAGGACATCTATAGAGCTGAGAGTAACACTTATGTGACCATGTCTTGAGAAGAATTCCATCCATGAGAGCAATCACATTCAGGCAATACACAGTTCTTCAAAGGGAAGGAACAGGTGAATTGGGTGAAGTTTATATATTATATTTAATTGAAGGCTATCTCCTGCCTTTAATGCTGGCTTTCATTTCAACTTCTGAGCAACCCCAGCTCTCTCAGTCTCTTCTCATGACAGATTTTCCAATTCCTCAACGTCTCAGGGCCCTTGACTGGACCTGCTCCAGCGTTGCTGAACCTTTTTTCTACCTGGGGAGAGTGGAGCTGGGCTTGACATGGTCTCCCTGGTGCTGAGCAGAGGTGAAGGGTCACTTCCTTTGACCTGGTGGCAACGCAGTTCCCAACACATCCCAGGAGTCTCTGCTGGCAGGACCCACATCTGCCTCATGCCCAGTTTGCTCAGAGCATGGCAGAGCTGCTTTCCAGCCAGCTGGCCCCAGCTGCTTCTGCTGGATGGGCTTTTTTGTCCCCAGGTGCAGGACTTGGAGGGGGAATCCCTTTGCAGAATTTCGTGTGCTTCCTGCAGATTACTTATTTCCCCATCCTGCTGAGGTTCCTCTGAAAGGCACCACAAACTCTCAAGTGCAAAAAGAACTCTTTCTAATTTTGCATACACATATGTATGTATATATATAGTTCCCATTTTAATTGTTAATAAATTTAAAAAATCACTTTAATGTTTTGTTGGATTGGACTCAGGAGTTTTGCAGTTTGCTGGCAATTAATTAGCACTTATGAGTCCCAGGTCTAAGGTCTTCTCAAGGACATAAAGAATATGTTGGGATTTTGAGTAATAAAAATAAGTTGATAAAGTGAGCACCAAAACGAATTTTATGTGATATACTACATAAAAGCTCTTACATTAATTGTTCCCTGAAGCATCTAGGTCTTAATTATACAGTGGTTGCTAATAAGAGGAACAAGTGATAAAACCCAGTATTGTTTGAAACTCAGAGGTGACTCTAGTAGGGTGCCTCTGTTTAGATGCCTGGACTGATTTTTTCAGGTACAAGGAGAATTTCAAAGAAGTTAAGCTGATGACCTGGATCCTGATCCCTTTAAAAAGATTTGAATTATCTTAGAAAAGGACTTCTGTTGATTGTGTAAAGAGAACCAGGTTAAGGAAAACATTTTATTTCCCTGGCCGAAAATGAACTTTGCACTTCCAATAAACAGTCTTGAAGAGAAGAAAAAAACCCTGGTATAGACAGCTAATTTATGCTGATAATTAACTGCTAGAAGTAGATTTGGTGGATCTGATTCAGATTGCTCTCCCACTGCTGTAATTCTTCGAGTCTGGCTGTGCTAACAACTGACACTAATACAGATAATTATAATGATCAATACAATCTGCTGTAGCCTCTGTCCTGTGGGTACTATTTCTTCTTAACAAAGAGGGTTCAGAATCTGTTATTAGACCTGTTTGTGAAGCCAGAACATCATGGTAAATTACTGCCTGTAGTACCAAATAAAGAAAACTATTTAAATACTATGCTGTGAAAAAGTCTGCACAGCTATAGAAGTTAACTTTAACACATAAAGACATAGAAAAACTAAATTTAATCTAGCTAAATCTCATACCTCTAATATGCTCCAGGAAATTCCCCACCAGGCAGCCAGGACTCCATGGCGAGCACACACAGTCCTAGCTGAGGTCCATGCTGTCTCGCTGCCATTGGGACTGCTGTGTGACCAGGCAAAAATGAAGGTAGATTGGGTCTCAATCTTCCCAGCACTGAGAGGAGATAAGCATATGAAACCTTAGATGAACAAAGCCACCATTTAGATGAGTTTTCACACTACAAAAGGACCAACACAGCTGGGAATGAGGGGAATGAACACCATTGCTGAAGTGAAAAGAGGTACGATCCTCTGCCCTTCCCACTGACACAGAGTGGGACTGAAGGATCACAGCCCAAAATCTCAGGTCTTCTGCATCTACATCTCCTCTAGAGCAAGTCACAGCTTACCCAGGAAAGAAAACACACATTGAAATAATAAAAAGTGGATAATTCAGCATTTAAAAGCTTGGATTTTCTTTCTATATTTAAAGTAATAAGAAATAATATAAATATATATACGGTAGGAATAGGGAAATGTGATTATACACAGCATAGCCATGCTCTTTATACAGCTATGCTGTACACCTCTCATAATACACACAGCATAAACATGTTATGTGCACTCACCCATTCATATTTCACATTTTTATATTCTCACACGCCCGTTATCAATTAAAATCTATAGGCCTATTAAAATTATGATTTTCTGGCCTTCTGGCTATTTCAGTTTGCTTCAATAAGGACTGACAATGAAGTTATGTAAACACAGTCACTTTTGCATGTCGTGGAGATTCACAATCATTATAACAAAATGAGAAAATCCTGCAAATGACTGAAATTTTCCAGAGAGCCATTTCCAGGCAGAAGCTTTTTCACACTAGACAGTACAGTGACTGTGCTTGCCTAACTCAGTTAAAACAAACAGGAAACAACCAGCAAGAGACAAGGTAGAAAATCCCTTTTAGGGGAGACAAGATGCTGCATACATTTCTCAATGGATGTGTTCATCAACAGCATGCACTCTTTTAAAGCCCTTAAGTGTTTGTAGGATGGAAAAATAATTTGTTTTCTAATTCCAAGGTGAATCATATGCTCCAAACAGATTTTCAAGTCAATGAAACATGACCTTGTATGATCTTATTAAACAATTCAAAGGCATTGGTTGTTTTAAGATCCCTCTGGATATATTTCAGTTCAAATGCACACACATCATCTAAATGTACAAGCTCATAAATCTACAGAAAATGCAAATCAGATCATTAATGCTTTGAATTTGACAGTCTTGCCACCATTTCTAAAAGGTGAAAAAATCCTGAATCAAACATACTCTTTCTTCCAACTTACAGAGCACACCAAAAAAACTCCATACTGAAAAGCAGAACGCCAAATATCTTTCTTTGGCTTCTAAATAGCTGGTCCAGAATCAGGTATAAAATAATAAAATCTCTGAAACATGCTATTACAATTTCTTCTCTGTATGATGTCCTGACCCTTTGAGTGGAGCATTGGACCAGATGAGGACCTTTTGAAGTCCCTTTCAATATAAATTTTTCTATGATTCTATCCTAATTCTGTGTGTTTTGTGAATTGACTTCTCTGCTCCAAAGCACATGGCTGTTTGATTACCAAAAACAAAATCTATAGTTGGTTTTTTCTAATTTTTTTGTATCTGATATTGCTCCCATGGTCTCCTTTTCCCACTCTCAGTTTTAGCCCAGATCTCTGTGTTGACTTTATGTATGATCTGCAGTCTTTCTTAGCATCCCTCCATCCTATATAGATTGATGGCCATTCACATACATTCTGTTCTCTTTACTACCCCCAAATGCCCACATGTCCAACAAGAATTCTGTCTCAAATGCCAACACAAGTATCTTTGGGGGTACCATTGATTCCCATTTTTTTTATTCCCTTTACCCCAGTCACATCTTTCACTACTTTTTCATCTCTTTGGCCTCCAAAATCTTACCTACTCTTTTTCCATCACCTTTCTCTACTTTAACCTGTCACACCCTGTAGTTGTGCTCTCCCTCCTCTCTTCTCCCTATCTCATACCATCAGCATGGCCATAGCTACAATACATTTGTGGAGCCAGAAAACCCACTCCAGAAGGATGCTGCCTGGGAAAACTGGGCTGCAACCATTTGATTTTCTTCCTTGCCTCCGTCAGTCAAAGTGAGCGGCACACAGGGACATATTTCTTCAAGGAGTTTTTCTTTACTCCAGATTCAGACCCTAATCCCACAATTGGATCCACATGGCTGGCTGTGCAAATTGAAATAGGGGCCAGAGGTGTGGGCTCCAGGCAGCAGCGTTGCTGTGCTGCCCTCGCAGGACCCTTGGCAGGCAGTGCCCCTGACCCCTGGCCGTGCCGCGCGCGTGGCTGCGCGCAGGGCGCTCCTGTCTGCGCCGGGCTGCCTCATCCAGCCAGGAGCTGCAGCCAAGCTCTGCCCAGAGGGCTGGTTCCAATATTTCTAAAATAAAATAAACACACCAGATCTCACTGAACAACTAATCACCTACGGCATGTACATGATTTTCTTCTTCTCTTTTTTTTTTTTTTTTTTCCCTTTT
>VZUI01028891.1:0-24682 GCA_013401135.1 Cettia cetti | reverse complement strand
AAAAAAAAAAAAAAAAAAAAAAAAAAACCCAGACACAGTCGGGAAAAATACTGTAAAACAGTTTTACAAAGCCTGCTAAGGAAGCAAGCAGCTTCTCTTGAGAACAAGCTGCACAATGGTTATCATGCATGAACTGTACAATGTGCAAGGTCTGCGGGCAGATCCCTCCCTTGCCCTTTCAGCAAATGTTATCATTTCCCAGGGAGCGCTATCTTTGCTGCAATCTGCACCTAATCCTCATGGACAGCTCTCCTGTCTGCATGGAGCATGTGCAGTGCCATTTCGGGTACTGTCCCATGTCCTTCCCTCCAAATCTATTGACAGATCTGAACTTTGCTGTTATCTCAAGTAGCCAACAGCAGGACCTGTCATTGAAGCACAGAGGCTCTGTTTATCTGAGCCTATATCATGCAGCCCCTTTGTTTGTCCAATGACAGTGTCTTGTGATAAATGTTTCAGAAATGACATTTGAGATGACAGCAGAGGAAAACTCTTAAGTAAGACTACAGCTCCCAGTGTCTCCTGAGACACACTGCTGTCAGTAAAGGAGAAATATTTACTAAGAGATTAGAATGTAGGTGGGCCAAAATGAATGTATTAAAGCTACAAAACCCTTCCAATTAAATTAATTTTAAGAAGCCACGGCAATAAAAAACCTGTATACTTTCTCGAGATTAGATGGGATTTACCTTGTCAATAAGATTTAGGGAACTTCTGCAACAAATGGTAAATTTTGGACTGGGAGGACGGTCTGTGATATAACTTTATAGGGAAAAAGAAAGAAACCCATAAAAAATCAAAGATGGCAGAGGTAGAAGAATAAAGTCATTTATCAAAGATGTATTGGAGTACAGAAGCTGGCTAATAGCATAGGCACACAGAATGTGAGGTTTCTCTGTGTTCTCCTGGCATGGGCAGAGCATGAAGTATAGCTGTGTTGTCCCATCAGGTCAACCCATAAGCTAACCTTAGCTGTAGCTTTAACATCTAATTTGGCTTTTCATAAAATAAATACATGACAAATTCCAATGTGAAATGACTGTTATGTGTGGCAAATGGGAAGATACTCTGGACAGTTAACAACTCATACACTGAGTTTATAAAGTAACGTTTATTTCTATTGTTTCTTTTTTTCCATCAAGTTTACACACAATGCTGCAATTAGCTGATCATTCTGGCATTAATAACATGTTTGTACATTACCTTATTTTTAGCACACAGGAATTGTACCTTCCAATCACATTTTTGAAAAATTGTATAAACAGAAGAAGCTAACCAAAAGTAGAAATAACAGATTATTTAAGAATGGCAGTAATGAAAATCAGAGAAAACTAGAGAGGAGGTAAGAGAAATTCAGCTTCCAAAAATTGCAAAACGTTGCAATTCTATTTACATATGATACCTCAAATTCCTTGGCAGAGGTTAATAGGAGAGAAAAAAGCTATGATAATTGATGTCAGTCATGGACAAGATTTCTAAGCAATAAAAATAAGGAAAAAAATTCTCCTGAAGAGTGGATTAAAAAAAACCAAAACAATAACATTGCAACCTGCAAAAAGCAAAAAGAGATCTTCAAAGTCCCTGTGGAGGACGAGCACAGAAAATGAGAGCAGCTATACTAGGGAAAGGACCAAAAGAATCTCCTTAGAGCAGCACAGACCAAAGTTAAGAAAAGCCAAGTTAACTGAGATATTGTGGTGGCTAATGAGATACCTGATCGTTTAATATGCTTATTATACTTGCTCCTTTCTTCCTGTATTTTATTTTTAATCTGTTCCCAAATTTTCAGCTAAATATTCAGTTTGTACTTGTAACAATTCACACTTTTTTCTATCACCTTCTCTGATAATAAGACTGAGCAACCAATGAAACCCTTTAGGACTGCCTGCTGTATAACCTGGTCTGACCTACTGAGGCAGCACCTACCACCTCCAGTGACCTGCAGGGTGAGCAAGAATGTGGTGCACTTATGACCAAAGGGGCTGAGGTTTAGGGCTTGAGGATTGCACACATCTGGTTTTAGCTAAAGATTTTACTGTCTGAGAATATGCACATAGGCTGGAATTTCAGCCAGGTTCTCCCTAGTGAGTCATTGTCTTAAGTTTTTGTCAAAGCACACTTCTTCAAATCGAATTTTATTTTGAAGACATAGAGAGATGAAGAATTATCCATATACAAGTGTTGTCCAAGCACCTGTGCTTTGTTTCACAATCTAAGAGTCTTTCTAATCTTTGTTTTCATTCCAGTAAAATTGCATTTCTATTGCATTTCTATTAAAAGACATCTCAGTATTTCTTTCCCCAAGACGTAGTCCAAATCACTCTATCACTGCAATGTGTTTCCCCCAGCTTTCACGACACATTTCTTTACAATCCTCCCCTGGACTTATGTTTTTCCAGTGGTCTTTCTATAAAGTGCTGTGAAAACATGGTAGTCCCCGGTCTAGAGCAGACTCAGGAGGCAGCTGGGCCATCACACCACCACCTCAGAGACTAAAAATGGGGAAGATAAGAAGGTGTTAAAGAAATGTCCTTCTTCCCTCCCTGACACTTTTGCAGGGGTTTTATGTGCAAAACAAAGTGATTTATGTCCCAGTCTGTTAAACTGGTGCCTACCCTGAGCTTGAAAGTCACCTCCAGTGGAGCTATTCCTTGTTGTTGATGAAGCCTACTTGCTCTCTAAAAACAATAGATCTTTACTGAGTGTCATTATGGAAAATGTCAGGCACAGCAGTGGCCACAGAAGGGAGCAGATTTAAGATCAAGGTCATCTAGAAATGACAGCCAGATCAACAGTCCATTCAGGTTTATATGCAAACAATATTTATTCCAACAGTGTGGACATTTGCATGGGCATCCCGTATTGCTTTGCTTTTAATGAATATTGTGCATGCAGAGTCACTACAGGATCAGCCACTTATATCAGTCTGAGAAATAATGTACTTTATGCCCTTTATTTCTCATTTTCTTTTTTGTTTGTAGGTAACATAGCCAAGCACAACTTGTGTTCTGGGAAAACAGTATGTTTTCTGTTCTGTCAAAAGCAAAATCATTTCTGAACTATCAACAATGAAAAAATGGAGACAGAGAGAAAAAGAGCACACATGAGGAGGGAAAGACTGAAATATGTGAACACCATGAAGAAATGCTTGTCTTCTTACAAACAATAAAAGAGAATATTTCCAAACATTCCTTACACTAAATAGTCTCCATCTTTTGGATGCAGGGACAGCCTGATGAATTTCACTCCATAAGGCAAGAGTCTGCAAATGGATAAGAGCCTAAAAATTAGAGGAAAGAGTTTCCTCCACCATATTAGAGCTCCCACCAAAAAGGCTTTACTGTCGTAGCTTGTCACATTAATCTAATGTTGCACTAATATTTTTTCTCTTACTCTGCAATACTGATGAGATTCTACCTTTTCTACTGATTTATCAATGCAATTGTGAAATTATTTTGCAACCATGAAATGGTTCAATATCAGACTTCTGTTGAACCAAGAAGGCAACGTCTAGTTATTACACAGTCCTTCGCCTTCGACTTTCAGCAAGGGAAAAAATGGAATTAGGTGCAATACTAATTTATTGTCTTGTACAGACTAGATTTTTTTCCTCCTATTCCATATCAGAATAAACCAAGCAATGTTTTCATAACAGATTGGGGGTAGAGAAGGGAGAGGGAATGGAAACTTAAACAGGCACATGGCATTTGGAAGATAGTTCTATATACAATTCATTAATGTCCTTTAAGAAATTGTGAGTAGCCATTGAAAATATTATGCTAAGAAATTGACTGATATATATATATATATATATATATATATATATATATATATATATATATATATATATATATATAATTTTGTCTTTGTGACTAAAATAATTTTGTATTTTAGTCCTAAGAATTTCGCTTGACCCCAACAGGATCAAAGCATTTCTGTGAGACTTATATGGAACTTTTTGAATTTTGCCTACAGCTGGATTTTTGGGATGCATATATAGCTGATTAAGAAGTGCCAGCTTCTTCCATTTTATGAAACATGACTATATTATTGTCTGTTCAAAAACCAAAATTTCTAAATATTGTATGTTTTATTTAAGAAAAACAAAATTTGGTCTTCCAGTGCCAGTAGGAAACAGCTAGTATGTATTGAAACTCCTCTTTTGCCTGCAACATGGAAAGTAGAGCAGAGCAGTGGCAACGCTTATGCACAGCAAGACTTGAGAGGCAACAAAGAGCTTTTCAAACTCATTTATTTGGTTGACAATTCTTTTAGCAAATGATGCAGCTGCACAGATTTTTGAGGGGGGGAAGATGGTGGAGCAAAAAAAGGTCAATGAGGACTGTAACCAACTGCTGAGCTTTATCCAGTGATAAACAAGGAGATATTGATTCTCAGGAAGGAAAACAGCATTCTCATTTGATTACAGTGTTGCAAAAAACTTTCCCCAAAAGGTTTGCTGAGATCCAGGATCAAAAACTTATTATTTTCCATAGGGTTTTTTTTTTTGTTTGTTTGAGGATTTTTCAAATGTCTTCTAAAGAGAACCCCCTCTAGGTAAAGCTTTCTTCACGTCTGAAGCTAGCTTAGTGATAAAAAAAAAAAGAAAAATAATGCTTTCTGCATGGGAAGATGATACATATTCCATAATGAAATATTTCTATAACGAATATAAACTATGCTAGATTTTGTTACATTCAGATTTCTTTTCCTGACCTTAGGGAAAAGTACATGACTGCTGACCCAAATCTTCCTCTGGGAACTGGGGCATTATTTTTATGACATTGAGTGCTTTGCCACAGGATTTCTGAAGCCACTACCAGTTAGAAATCACATAAGGTTGACCAAGTTCCTTCCTCATTCCATGTGCAGGGGCTGAAATTCCAACAGGAGGACTTAATGCTGATTTACCCTGTCAAGGCTGTGCCGTCTGACAGAATTTTGTTGCTTCATAGTGCATGTAAACTGTAAAGTTATGCATTAATAAATGCTCTAGCCTTACTAGCACAGTACCGACACAACCTATCTGTACGTACTAAGGAATAAACCTTGCTAATGAGGGTCTCCTTGTCCTACTACTTTGAGATCTATCTTGGGAATTCAAGGATGTTTTGCCATATCCATTGTCATTACTCTCACACCAGTGGAGACCAACTATCATTCAGCAGGTGAAATACATGTTTGAATTTGAAGTATATTTTTCTGATATGAAGAAGAGAGTTAGGAATTCATACAGAAGTAAGACCATTTTGGGATTTCTATTTCACCAATAATATGTAAAAAGTGGAATTAAAGCAAAAAAAGCAGAACACAGCTCATCCATTATCTTTCTTAGTTGTTGGAAAAAATTTAGCCCTTTTACAATACTCCCAGTCCTCTCTCTTTAAAATAAGCTATCATCATGTGGCTCCACAAGAAACCAACTTTCCTCTCCTCCAGTCAGAGATTTTTTTCCTCTTTACCTGGTCTGCTAGAGCTATTTCCATGGTCACACTGTAAGCCAGTCCATCCTACATGTAGTGATGGGATGAAAGTAATCCCATTGTTTCTAAGATAGTTTTTTATCTACTTCGTCCCAATGATCCCCATGACAACACTGCCAAAGAAGCAGCTAGCATGTGGGAGGCAGAGACTGATTAAGATGGCCTAGTCCCCATGTTCTGTACTCCATGCAGAAGTGAGGGAAGCTGCCATGGCTTCCATGGAAGGGAACAGGAACTGTGGCATTACCCAGAGCCTCCCTTATTCATTTATTCAGCAAGTCCTTTAAGACCCTTTGCCTATCTTCCATGATGGAATACACCAAATCTGAAACTTTTCACCTAATAATTTCTAAATTAGTCTTTTGAATTATTTTCTTGAGGAAAGAAAAGAACTGCTGAGATACATTTGGTTCAAGGTGAAGAAATTAATGTATTCCACTCATTATTCTGCTTGGAATCAGAATATCTTCTTACCTTGGATTCCCTGGTCATTACTGTAACTGGAAATATATTAAAAAATTAGCCTGAGTACTTTTATGTTCCCATGCACCTTGATCTTCCATCAGAATTTCAGATATAATTAAATGCTTCAAAAAAACAATTCAAATATTATCTTCAGCTTCAACTTGAGGCCCTACCAGTTATTTCAGCAATCCCATAATTGAAGTATTGCTTCCTGAAATTGCCTTTACCAGGGTGAATTTAAAAGTGGCCAAAATAGGGAAACATAGAACAGTTCATGTTGAGGTAGTATGTACAGCTTAAAGAAAAAAGTCGCTACCATCACTACCCTCACAAAATTACCGTTAGAGATCAGCTTGTGCTTGACCTCTGTATACTGTTGTGTAAAACATAATCATAAAAAATAACTAACTCTGGATATTCCACCATATTTGCAGTAATTTTTATTCAATTTTCACAATACTAATTTTTTTTTTGATTTTAAAATAAAAGGCTCTGAGGTCATGAACCAGGGGAAGCAGGACATGAAGGAATGCTCAGACATTTTGCATGGTCTTTAGGTATTTTTCTGAAACTCTGCTTTATTCATTGGAAGTCTCATTCGAAACATGTTGTACTTTGTGTGCCCGCCATTCTCTAATATCACACAGAAGTCAATATACCATCATATAAAGAGCAGATCAACAACATGTGTCTTATCTGTCAGTCCTGTCAAGTCCTTCCTTCTGTTTTATTAGTGCTGTTGTCAAGTCAATGTGAGAAAACAGGAAGAACATGAATTCATTCAGCTATGGGCTAGATGGTTATGCTGTGACAAGGCTTTCTTCAGCTTAAAGCCAACTATTCCTCAAAAATTCTTTCCTTGGTTCCTACAGGTAGTAGGCTTCTTCCATGCTTGGTGTCTGCTTTTGTCTTTGTTGCAGAAAATGAACACATTTGAATAATAAAATGCGAATATTAGTCAGGTCCACTAAGCTGTCTGTAGAGTGACACTGTGATTTAATTACTTTTCTAAACCCACGCTATACCCAGGATTCTGCCCAATTTCCTGGCTTGGTTAGCCTCTCCCAGGAAAGGGAAAGACAGATGTTTTCAGAGACTCAACAAACTCTATACTCTACACTGAACATTTTTAAATAAGTGTCTTCAGTAAGATGCAAACCCTAGACGAAATGTCTGGCTATAAAAAGATATATTTACATATATTTTAATGGCATTTAAAATAATTAAAACAAGAGCACTCATTTATTCAATCACTCTCTAATTTGAGTACATGCATGTTTTGTGAAAATAATTTTAATTTTTTACATTTTTACCAATAGATGGTGCTAGCAATTTCTGCATTTAGTTAAATATCTGCACCCATTTTACTCCGTTAAGACCCATAAGAATCCTCTAAAACTACTAGAAAGAAAGAGTCTATCCATGTGCCAATTAAAGCAGGAAATGCCAGTTCACCCATATTCAACATTTTACATATTGAAAAGGCTAGTAGAGCAGCAGAAAGCCATCAGTAGCTACCCACTGCAGAACATATACAGTATGCAAATGAGAAATATGCTGTTCTCACTCCTCCAATGAATTTTCAAGATTTCTGGAATAGTTACATCATGTTTTGTTGTCATTAGGGTGCATACTTTTAGCAAAAAGGATGCTGGCATCAGTCAAATTCAGTCCTTCGCCAGTCTTCTACAGAGCACAATGGAAGCTGAATGCCTTAAGCACAAATCCTGCTAAGTTTTTGTGCACATGCCTTGTTTTATGCACTGGGAATAGTTCTGAAAACTCAGTCAAGATGTTCACAGTATGCATAGTAAAGTAAATCTGAGATTGCCTGTGACTTACATGGAATGTTTGGAGTGCTTGGAATTGAATGTAGTGGCTCTTCATGGAAATGGTCAGATGTTTTCTGCAGCCATTGGGAGGATGCATCCAGAATGGAGCATATTTTTATAAAATCCTACCTGCTCTAGTCATCTAGAAATTTCATATTCAAAATTAGTGTTTAAATATTTCAGTTCTGTGGATCAGATTGTGTTGTATGTGTTCAGAGAAGGTATGTTCAAGGTCACTACAAGTGTATAAAAAAGAACAAATAAGAATAGGTATAAACAATCTTGTTCTCTGCGTTTCCAATTTCCTCTGGAACTCTGGTGTCTGAAAAAAAAACCCCTAAAGAATGTTTCCAATATCTCATTGTCATCGGCTTTATTTTTCTTATTACTTACAGACATACTCAAAATATTTTGAGATAATTGAAACACTGTTGCTCTTCAGAGGGAAGTTGTAGCCCTGTGCTCTCCAGTTCATTTCCAGATGCAGTACACTCTTCAGTGTGAACTGGCTTTACACAGCATGGAAGTAAGCTCCCTGGAATAACAGATTTTCACAAAGGGGTTGCAGCTTACAGACCTTGAACTCATGGGGTTTACAGTTACCTGCAATTTCCTTTTATGACCTCCACTGGCTTTGGGGATAATAAAAAGCAAGTTGAAGCAGACTTCCACTATCTATACATGCTTATATGTGTGTGTGTATATGTGTGCGAGTGCGTGTGTGTGTGTATTGTATGTGTATAAAGTATTTTATATATACTGTCATATATTTATATTACATATATTTTACTGTGTATTAAGTTGTAATATAAATTAAATTATTTGCAACATGTTTTTATAGTACGCTATTTTATATTTTTATATATGTATATACATATGTATATGAGTATGTAATATATATGTGTGTAAAACACAAAGAAGCATATAAACATACATTGCTTATGTTTGTAAATATGTATATGTCTATTATACATATTATATGTATTGCATTATAAAACAAAGAATGTTATGTTCCCTCAGTATTTAAGAGACTAACACCCTCTGGGAACATGCTGTTAGTAGCTCATGTAACTTTCTGCTGTTATAGCTACATGCCTACTTGTTTAATTTATCAAGACATTATTATATTTAAAGTATCAGGGAAAAGTAAATTAGATTTTTTTTTCTAGATCCATTAAAATAATAACAAACCTGAAAAGCTCACTCTAGAAATTTCTATCACTTCCATTTTATACTGAATAATGGAAAATGCTTTGGGAGAGGAAAATGTGTTCTTACAAACCCCCCAAAATAATTAATATGGCCAAAAAGCTTACAATAATTCACTTTATTTTTTTTCTTCTGTCTCTTTCTTTTAGCAAACCATGCTTTCTTGTATGAACCATGCTCAGAAATGTCTGTGCCTGTAAATTAATCGGTATCTTGTGAATCGCCCTGGACATGCTGATTTATCTTTCTGGATTATGTCAAATACCCATGAATTCTTCGGATATTTTGGCAAGCCCATTTCCACAGTCATTATTGTTTCCTCATGTAGAGGACCAGTGATCATAGCAATACCTTAGTATTTTCATCTCTACTTCCGAAATGCAGAATTTTATTAAAAAAGCCAGTCCATCAGCCCACTCCTTCTGTCTCAAACTCCCGTACAGGAGATCCCTGAGGTGTCAGTTGCTTCTACTCACCACAGAAAATGAAAGACTCCTGAGATGCTTGAAGAAGAACATGGAGTTGTGAAAAAAGTTGGTTCCCCATTCTTTACTTCTTTAAGAAGATCCTAATCTTCTTCAAGTTATGACTCCTTAATAGTATACAAATACTTATCCCTCAACCAGAACTTTGCTACCTTCTCTCACTAAACTGCAAACATTAATTTTTTTCTCCCATGGAGTAGTGTTGCTTTCACTTCATAGATAGACAGAGCACATAAAGAGTGACTTCAATTATTGTAAGTTGTGTGGTGATTCAACACTGATCAAAACAACTGCTCAAACACAAGAATTAAAATCGGGTCTCTCAGTGGTATCTATATTCAGGCCCTTCACTATGGAACAAACTCTATGAATGGAATATAAACTCTGTAACTTCCTCTGTGACAGGGGAGGTTTAGGTTTAGATATTGGGAGAAGATTCTTTGTCCCTAAGGGGCACTGGAACAGGCTTCCTAGGGAAGTGGTCGCAACACCAAGTCTGCCAGAGTTCAAGAAGTGTTCGAACAATGCTCTCAGGCACATGGTGTGATTCTTAGGGTTGTCCTGTGCAGGGCCAAAAGATCCTAACTCAGGATATTTTACAATTCTAGAAAAACTAAATAGATGCTTACCAAATACTGGACTCTGTCTCTTTAACTGTAGATTACAATAAAACCGCTACCATAAACATTCTTTATATACAAATACCAATTTTTTAAAACATTCAAATGTTTTATTTTTTAACATCCAAAAATTTTTTAAAAAATTTCCAAGTTTATTATTTCTTTGGCATTGAGCGTATGTTTATTCTTCCAATATTAGACTGAGATAGTTGAGAAGCTTTAGGTCAGATATCTGATACCACATTTCAGAAATTACTGAAGCTGTGTGGTTAAAAGACACTGCTGTAAAATTTGTTTAAAAACTTAGCTGACCTCAAATAAAGGATAATTTCACCAAACAAAAAAACCCCAGAGCCTCAAAGAAATATAGAACCAATTACCGCATTTGTTTCACTGCTATATTTTAGTGATCAAAATATATTCCAAATAATTTATTAATTATAGACTCATTAGGATTACAGGCCTCCTATACCAATCCCCTGCTCAGAGTATATTGAATGAGATCAGGTTGCTCAGCCTTGCCCAGACATTTCTTGAGCATCTCCAAGGACGGAGGTGTTGAGTCTCTTGAACATCAGCCTGAATGAGAAGAATAAATGCTTGCAAGCCAGACCAATGGTGTGATCTACTCATTGAAGTTTTGAATGCAATTGCTGGCACAATACATTGTTTTTTTCTGTAAAAGGCCATCTCAGAGGTGAGTTGAAGAATTTCTACTCCAAGATTCTTTTTGCAGGTGTGGTGTCAAAGGAAATGAGAATAATTAATATCTAAGCCATTCCACATTCTGATAAGGTCATACAGAGAGGATTAGATAGGATTGAAGCGTATGTTTTCCTAGCAATGGTGTAAGTGCAGTAAGTGTTTAAATTCTAGATCAAAGTTAAATCATAATATCTGATTTTCATGCTCGTAATTAAAAATCAAGAAGAGTAAGAAAAAGCCTCTGTCTAACAGACCGAAGCATTCTCTTTAAGGATCTATGACTTTCATGTGAAATATTTCAAGGGTTGTCAAGACAAAATTCAATTAACTTTAACCCACTAGTAAAATAAAAGTGTGAATAGGAGGGACACAAGCACCCAAACTCTTTGTTATTGATCAGATAGAAAAACTGTGAACACTAATAGAAAGTAAAAGATAGCTAGTTGAAGGGCACAGGGAGGCTGGCAGGTTTTTGTCTAGCTTGTTCACGTGTGGTGTTGTTCTTTTTTCAGCAGATAAATGCATTCAGAAATTTCCACAAAGGAAATTATATTGTATGGCATCTTTTTTAATAAGATTAAAAGAGCTACTTTTACCACCAGTGACTGCCATTAATTGGTATGCTGCAAGGGAGCTGACACATCCCTGGATGGCACATCTATTAAGTCTAGACTGCAATCAGTAAAATAGGTTTTCCAACAAATGACTTGTCAAAGCCTTGACACAAGAATTACTTCTGCATGTAGTCAGTCACTTACTTTTTCCCAGTTCAAATGCTTATTTTCTCCCCCCACACTGGAATCTGAAACAGACTGAAATGTGTTTCTCCATTTTTTGCTTGATTTAAGTCCTAATCCATGGAATAAAACCAAATCAGTGAGTGTCCTGAGGATAGACTAACAGACTTGGGGTAGAAAGGCAGTGGTGCAGGAATGCAACTTTCCAATTTTATTTCCAAGAAGCTGCAGTTCCAAGACAGTCCCAGCTTTCCTGTGGTAAGAGATGTGAGCAGAAAATTTCTTTCAACTGACCGCTCTACCACCAAGCTCAATAGACCAGCCTGGCTTCCTTTGATCTTCAGTCTTTCTGGAAATAAAATTCATTACCATGCTACTTAGCAGCAAGTGCACATGTTTTACCTGGATAAAATCTGGAAACATTCAGTGACACAGCTGCTATTCATTGTAGATGTAAAATGTTCACATGGGAAAATCTTTTTTTTTTCCTTGTCTTTACTATATATATATTTTTTTTAATTTTATGTTTAATTCTATGTATGCTTAAGTACTGAATTGTAGCTCTACTTTTGCATCTGGAAACCTGAGTGGATAGGAATGGGTTTTTTTTTCACTAAATTGCACAAATTCAACTAAGACACATATCTCTATTTATAGGTCGTTATTTACTCCACCTTGTCACCTGTGTTGTAACTGACAGCTATTTTTGAGAAGTACTGCAACATAATGTGAAACAATAAAAGACAATCTGCTTTTAGGAATCTTTCTGGGGCACTTTAGGAACAATTGTAGCAAAGAACAATAAGGGATGCAAGTTATCTTTACAGATTTTAACCACTTATGTGTTTCTTGTAAGTTGAAGATACAGATTCAGAAGTCAATTCATTTTAGGATTTCCCTTCTGCTGGTACATAAAAGTCTATACAGATACCTAATCATTAAACAGAAGCTAGAGAAAATGAACAGCAATCCTAGATTACTATCTTTAATAGTAGATAGTAGTATCTTAAATGGTAGATAGACTTTAATAGTTGATTGACTCTCACCACTGGGGGGAAAAACAAGTCAAACCAGAAAATCCTAATGAAGTAGATTTACAAAGCTGACTTCACTGGGAAGTTCAGATTTTTCTAGTAAGGCCTCTTACAGTTTGGAGGATCTGGGTGTGTCAAATTCATTTCCAACGTCTTGATTTATTTCTTTTTTCATACTTTTAAATCATAACTAAAACATGTATCCAGGGAAAACTGATGATGATTTTTAACTGGTAGTCCCTTTTTTCAGTCAGAGAAGATCTATTAAACTGAAGGAAGAAAATTATAATGGAATCACAGTGATCCCTTGTGAAATTCTGTCACAAATACTACTGAAAACTGGGTACAACAAACCTATGCTGTCTATGGATGTTCATTTACACAATTTGCACTAGGTAGAGATTATCACTCCTGTTGAAAATTTACAACTCTGGGGAGTTCTGTTTTCCAAAGCATTGGATTTCTATGAGTTTACTGGTGTTTTCCTTTTTTCTGCTTGATGCATAAATATAAGATACTTAAGATTTCTGTAAAGAATTTGTCTTTTTATCAGGGACTTTCCAATGAATAAATGAACTCTCCATAATATCAATACAGCTAGCATTAAATGGATTAAATTTTGGCTAACTAGCTGTTCTCAAAGCAGCTAGTGAAGGGGAACCATCCCTGAACAAGCATGTTGCTAACAATGTCTTGCAGTCATTAGTATTAGACTGAGTTCCTCTCAGTGGTCTGGAAATAAATATCAAATCACTGCTTTTTCAAATGACATATGGATTTGTACTATATCAAATAATGGTGGCTATGTGTTCATTCCAAGTAATTTAATGTTGACTGCATCAGACCCTGTCATTAAATGAGTCCTAATATAGTTGAAGAAACAATTTTGCAGAGACTCCGAAATAGAATCTATATCTCCAAAATTTACAGCTCCATCCTAGAAAACAAGGATTATGAAAAAAATACAAACACTTCAGAGTAGAGTAAGGGCAGGTAGGGTGTGGTTTTGAGCAACCTGGTCCAGTGGAAGGTGTTCCTGCCAGGGTTGGAACTAGATGACCTTTAATGTCCTTTCCAACTCAAGCCATTCTATGATTCTATGATCCTACAGCTAAAACAATTCAACATAAGCAGCCTGTGGGAGGCTGAGATAAATCAGGCCACTGAAATCCTAAGTGCTGAATGTTAAGTAGAAGCATGTCCAGTTATACACCTGTTCTTTTTATAGGCTTGTCCATACTAGTAGTTAGTTGGCATTTGAAGTTATTTCTGGGGTGTTGAACATTTGTACAACAGAAAACTAGACAAGATGTGAATTAACTACCTCATACTGCAAAAGTCTGGAGAAGTTCTTTCATTAGGATAAAAACCTAGCAGTAATTCCTTTCACATGTTCATGGTTTGGCAGAAACATAATTTGACAGATATAATAGATCTTGTCTCAGAGAAAAAGCTCCAGAGAAACACTGCTCAAAATGTTGTCTTTTAAAAAATCTATTAATGTATTCATATAAAAGACATGGTCATGTACCTTCCTTGATTTTGGGAGTAACCTAAGCACTCACGTTACATCAGCACTGACAATTACCATGGTTGTCATGTTTTTGTAAGTTAATTAGACAAGTATCAAAACACCTAGTGTCACAACAACATTAGTGTGTTATATACACACATGGTAGATTAGCAGGGTAACATTTACTAGACCTGGAGAAACAAGCTAAGTTCTCTTTTCTAGGCCAAATATTACCTCTCATAATTCATTTCATTTATAGCTACTAACCAACTCCCTATTTATTACAGGTTAAATTCCTTTTCATTTGCATAGTAAAAGGGCAAAAGGCTTGCATAGAAAATCATTGGATTTTAATAGAGTAACATTTCCTGGTACAGAGGTATATCTCAATATGTGACATTGTCAAGACAGATACTAGAAGCGTTTCTTTGACTTTCCTATCTGCTGTTTGAAAAAAGAAGAAAGAGCAGCAAATATGATGCAGAAACTGGACAAAGAAATATCTCTGAGTGACAAGGTGATCTTTCTCTTATGAAAAGAAAGAGCACATTATTCACATTGTATATATACTGTATTCTTCATAACAATAAAAAATCTAAATGGAAGCCTGTGATCTCATAGAGAATACCATTGCTGGAAGCATCAGGTAATTAAAGCTAGACTACTTTAAATTTCAACAAAACACTTTTTGTTTTTAAACAATCAGTGATAGAGCAATGAAATTACATTACCTAAATACACTGTCTAGGAAAGGTGCCAAGTGCCATCAATCGGTACCTTCTAAAATGCAGTAGATAGCCATATGTTAGTGAAATATGAGTAGTTTGCATAGAAAGGAATCAAAGGATTAAGTTCTACGACAATGGTCATATGGAAGTTTCCAGTAGATGTGGTTGTGTCCTTCTGCACTTAAAAGCCTTTGTGTTCCTGCAAATTCATGAATTTTAAATCACATGAGTAAGAGTCATGGGTAGAATCTGATAGGCAAGATTTAGGAAACAGAAATCCAGCTGAACGCCAAAGGTATAAATGAGTTTAGTTCTCATCAGATATATTTGAAAATCAATACTATTAAGGGTTTTAAGTACTTTTATTTATATTCATAAAATATTGGAGGACTGTTCTTAAAGATTTAAATTTTTGAAATTCCTGAACTCAGTTGCACATGCCATTCAAAACCCTTATCCTCAAAATACCGTTCAGTTTAGATCATTATGTAAGATGAATTTATTGATAATTTTTTTTTCTCACAAAATGTTTGTACACAGTTCACTGGCAGCATGCACCAAAGCACCAGCAGACAGATATGAGAGAGAAAGCATGACAGTATTTGCTGTGGATCACAGTTATTTACTTCTGGGAATATTTATTTAGACAAAGATACTCAATGTTTAGAAGGGATAAAACCATTCAAAACACCCTTTAACTGTTTAACATACACAAGACCTGCAATTTACTAGAAATTGCCCTCAAATAAACATTAGCTTCTCTAGAAAAAATATTTATATTAAGATTTCTAAGGAAAAAATTAAAATGTGAATTTAGAAAAATTTCAGTCTTAGCATAATGAAAAATCAGAAAGTTAGTTCCTTTCTAAATTAAAAAGAAAATATTTGTAATGTATCACGAATTATTTCAAGTGTTTCCTTGAGTGATCAGTGTAACATTGGAACTTTTTTTTCTTGTTTTTAGTTGGAATGGGGATTTTGTTTGCTTGTTTATTTGACTTTTGTTGTGAAAGATTGTGTTTCAAGTGAAGGTTTCACAGATAGTGGTTTGTTGGGGTTTTTTTATTTCTTTTTATTCAGGCTAGTATATGCCAAATAATTGTGAACACAGGAGCTGACCCTGCAATATTCCCTGAACAGTTAGCTGAGAAGAATGGGATTGTTCTTCAAGCTCCTTTATGCTTCTTAGCTGGAAAATTTTCTGTAGTTATTAAAAACAAGATAAATTAGACCATTTTAAGCTCCAAATTGCTGCAGTTAAATTAGAAGTAGGAAACTGACCTTCAGCTTTATTTGACTGCTACACTGCATTGTGCAATGGAAACACGTTCATAGCAACCACTCTGGGCAGAGACTTTGTCTCTTGGATGTCTCTTGTCTCATGCATTTAGTCCCAATCCTGTCCCTCCCTCTGCAGCTCTGTCCTTGCAGAAAGTGCTGCTCTGTCCATTTCACATGCTTTTGGAGTGAGCAGTGCTGAACCCCCAATACAATGGCTTGACTGTGTGCAGATGTACGTATGTGCACCCTGAAAGGGACACAAGGGAGACAGGACAACTAGTGACTTACTTGCAGAAAGCTTTATCTTTCTTTGACCTGTTTCTCCCTAACATTTATATTCTGCATATATTTTACTTCTAGAATTTTAAACAAGATTTGGAGGTTTTTGAACCACAAGGCCTTTTTTTTTATTTTTAATGGCAAAATTTAGGGATGCAGGTGGCACCACAGTGGGGTACTCAATAATACAAAGTGCATAACAAAATGATCAGTGAGCACTGGGAACCTAAAATAGATATAAGAGTTCTTAAACTTATAAGCATGCACAACACTATGGGATTACAGGTCATGCCCTAAAAGGAAAATCAAAAAATAATTTCATTCAAACCCAGTGATTGTATCTATTTCAATTTACATTGCATTTCCTCATACAAAGAAAACACTTTCAAGGAGAAAGGGAAAGAAAGACAGAAATATTGTTCTTTTCAATACCAACAAATAGCTACTCTGAGATAAATTGTTGCTTGTATAGATACTACTTTTCTACATGTAATATTAGTAGTAATCATTCTGGCAATTGTTTTTAACTGACAGATTCAGGGTGACTTCATTGTTTTACAGAGCCATTTTTCCGCTTGACTGGTAATGCCACTATAGAAATTCTTGATTGTATTTCCTTGCTTTTTGACATTGCATTCTGTATTTGTCATTTGTATACATACATATGTAAACAGCTTCACAGCAAATTCTATTTGCTTACTCACCTTGAGTGACCTATAATGTACGTGATTTCAGGATATATTAAAAGGCATACGAATTTAATATGGCCACTTGTCCCAGAAATTATAACAGTCTTTAGAGAAAAAAAGGTAAGAGGGAATATACGGGCTTGAAGTTGATATGAAAATATTATAAAGAAGACATCAAAAAGATGAATAATAAGACACGTCACACAAACTCTGAAAAAATGAATAGTGTTATTCTAATAGAACAGGCAAATAATTTCATTTTTCCTCTAGACAAATGAACTCTTATATTAGGTACTTAATTCCATGGACAGTTTTGAATTCTCAAAAAAACAAGAAACTATGGAGCATCAGAATTCTCTTTCTGTGAAATACCATGTCTGTGGTCCACCACAAGTTCATGTGGTCATTTGCACTTACATAAAAACAGAACAAAATGCTGTGATCACAGGTCAGCAGAGTCCAGGTGCCACAAGCCAGCAGTGAAAGGAAAAACAGGGTGTTGAGATGGTTCCTGCTTGAAATGTGGTCTGGAAGGGACATGTCTTGATTGTGACTGTAACAATGCCTTGAATTGGGAATTTACTGTTTAAAAATTACCCAGTTTTACATGTGCTTCTGGAAAACACAAAAATTTAATTTAAAACAATTTTCTTCTATGTTTTTGCCTTCTGTTACCAAAAACTAACAAGGAACAAGCCTAACACCACATGTAAATTCCCTTCTTGCTAAGTTTTAAAACTAAGTTTCCATGTAATTAATTTCAAAACCCTGTGATTTATTAATGTGTTTCCAATTGAAGATGCACCTACAAGAGTGTGTCCACTTAGCAAGATGAGAGACTTTCCTTTTGAAAGCAGTAGGATAAAAATCAGCAAAGTTAGGAAAACCAGAACTTGATCTTAGAAAGTATATTTTAGTTCATCAGATACATTTGAGACTTTTAGAGATCTAACTGCAACACTTGGACATTAATGGTGAATGAGGTGCATCTTGTTTTTCAGACTGCCTCCATCCAGTACTGGATTTTCTATAAAATACATTGAAATGGAAAAGGAACAGTGAAGCATTCTCTCTTTTTTTTTTCTTTTTTTTTTTCTTTTTTTTTTTTCTTTTCTTTTGTGTGTGTAAAATTCAAAATTTCAAACTACACATTCCAGAAAAATAGTGAGATTCAGTTTTGGGGGAAATCTCATTATATTATTTTTGGTATTTTTTTTTACCAGAGCAAGGGTGAAAAAAATCCAAGGAAAAATAAACAAAGAAAAAACCCACAAACAAATACACAAAGGCTCCAGGAAAGACCCCCACCCTCACTAACCCATCAAAAAACAATCCCACCACCAAGGAAGGAAATATCAACCATGGCATGATCTGGATGGCACATCCTGGGTAATGCATCTGGACAAAAATTCCCACTCTGGAAATCTGTATAAAAGTAACTTCTTGTATACAAATTCGTCAGGCAAAGATCACCTCAAGTTATGGGATGAATGGTATCTGTGACCACCAAAGCCCCTCCTAAATATGCCTTCATGGATACCTGGAATTTAGACTGTAAGTTAAGCAACCACAGCTGGAACTTGAAATAACATAAAAGTGGTAATGTTGTCTGAGACCTTGGGGAGCTTAAAAAAGTTGGGGAGAAGAATGTATCACTGGAAGCGGACAAGTGGACATAAAGAATGACAAGCCACGCAGAAATCCTACTCAGGAACTGTGCTGAAATAAGCTTGAAGTGGGTGAAAGGTAATTCTGGCAGGGGGAGATCACAACGAGATCACAACCCACCAACTCAAGAAACTCAGTGACTCAAAAGAGAACAAATGGGTAAGCATGTGACTAATTAAACATAGAAACAAGGGAGTAATTTAACCAATAGAATAAAAGAATTGTGTAGCCAGTGAGCATTCCTTCATTTGTATAATACTGAAAAGAAGAATGACTTCTGAATCCCCACCACTGAGAAGAGCAGGGTCAAAAAGAACCAATGGACTGCCCTGACCCTTTCTCCTCTCCTCTCCTCTCCTCTCCTCTCCTCTCCTCTCCTCTCCTCTCCTCTCCTCTCCTCTCCTCTCCTCTTTTACTTCTTTCTACCTCATATCTACTGTTAAATAAAATGCATTTTATTGACTTTGGCATAAATACCTTAATTGCACCTTTATTTGGACAGAGATATCTCTCAATAACACTGAATCATAACACTGGCACTGTGCAATCATGCATTAGGAAGAAAAGGAAAGACATCAACTTCTGCTTTGGTTTCATAGCACCCCACAAGGCTGGTGTTTTTGTGAACCACCCAGAACACTTTGAAGCCAAACCCAAGTGAGTGAGATAAGAAACTGGAAGGGAAAGGTGGAACCATTTTTTTATTTTCTAGTTAATTTGCTTTATAATATCTCCTGTCAGAGACTTGCTGGACACACACAAATCTTTTGTACCAGTTACTCAAAACCACAAGTCTATGAAGGTTTCATTTAAGAAAAGGGCAAATTAGCTTGCAATACTTGGGAAGCTACAGATATTAATTCATCTGTTACATCGGTACTTGATCAGTGTACATTTACTAACAATAAAAAATAAATTTGTGACACTGGAATCATCCTTTTGGGCATTTAACACTCATAAAGGGCTTGATTTTCTTCAGTTAATGGAGTTCTTTCCTTGGTTCTGAGCTCTCTTAGTCAAGTTACCTGATTTTCTATTGTTTACCTAATTTTCTATTGTTTACGTATTCTAAAGCTTTTATGGCAAAGGAAGAAAAAAAGGTGGAAGTCCCATCTAGTAGGATGGGACTGGTCTCTTTTCTTTCCTGCATCCATTCAGTGCTTATTTTTTATATCAAACTTCAGGAAACAGAGCTGGAACATTTCTGTGTGGAGAATAAGTAGAAGCATTATAAAGCTAATGGCTGCATCTGTATCTTTAACTGAGATACAAGGGCATAGCTCTAATGGCACTGTCCTACCTTGTTCTTGTGAAGTAATTTATTATGCATGTGGTCACATACACTATAGATCAAATCAGTAAGATATCTTTGGGACACAGTAATGCATCTTCCTCTGCCGTTTCTTCAGATTTAGTTTGTTTATTATAGATGCTGGTTGTTACAAGATGCCAACATCTCATTAGATTTTAATTAATATGATTATTTTATTGTCATCATTGTCCTAATTGGACCAATCTGATTACTTTGCACTAAAAACCTCTGAATATACTATAAAATTTGCTATAAAATATGAAAATGCTATAAAATATGAAAATATAAGGAGAGGTTAAAAAAAAGCAAAAAATAAAAGCTGTCAAGTAAAAATAATTTTCTGGGCACCTTACTGATTCCTATTGGTAAATACATAAAGCATCAGCAAACTACAGAAATGCCTTATCAACCTTTTTGAGACAGTGACTGAATTACATTAACAGTTTTCATTTTTTCAAGTTATATTTTCCCTAGTCTATGTCACAAGTATATGGTATCAGGACTAACAGATGCATTTATGAGCATAACTGGATGTGCATTTTAGTAATTAGAGAAAAGCATATAGTAAAATATAAGATACAAATATTTCATGATATACTGCTGTGGCAATGAGTCTTCTTGTCCAATTAGCATAGGAATGGCATTCCTGTCTATTCTAGCTCATGGGGAAACAGTGACTGTCAGCAAAAGGTAAACTGTGCCTAATCTCAGTTTGAAAATAGCCTGCATATATTCTATATGGAAATCAGTAAACTAACTTCTTTGCTTTTGCTAAAAATATGATCCCATATTATTGAACCTTAAATATGTCTACATTTTTCATTTGGAATAGAAATACATTTGCCAGTAAAACACTCTAAGTTTGCATTTTACATGCATAAAAATCTTTGTATTGGAATTCATATCCCAGTGTGACATTCATTCTTCCCACCATACAAAGAACTATGTGGTGGGTTGAAAGTTTGGATTTTTGGTTTTTTTGGCTTTAGTCTCTCCTAAAAAAAAATATCCAAAATATTATGACTGATAAGCAACTGTTAAATCTGATGAAAAATCTCAACTTATTCAGTTTTACTTCCCTTAATTAAAAAGAGAGAGCACTGTACAATCCACACTTGCCAATACTAGCAGGGCACCTAGAAATTATTCCACCATACCTATGGGTAGAGTGAGTGTTAGCAAAGGTGTACAACCACTTTATGCTCCTGCATGTAGACTGCACAATAAGCAAGTATATAAGCTGCTTCTTTCCAGGAATCCACAGTTCACAGGACAACCTCTCCAGAAAATGCAGCTTGAATAAATAGGAGACCACACTTGGGTTACCTCATTTTATAATCAGAATGAGTACAGGCAGGCAGACTGGAGCTGACAGACACTGTGAGGAACAACTTGCATGTGTCCCCTTCCATCTCTTCAGACATCTGAATTTTATATATGGTGTTATAGACACTGTTTTCCTCAGTGATTGGCAGTGGAAAGGCCACAAAATATTCAGGTTTACTTTTGTTAGATAGGGCTATACATGTAGGTAAGCATATGGGTAGCCTTATTTTCCTGGGCTTCATACATTTTTCTTCCAGTTGGAGGTTATTTTGGTGAAGGAAAGAAGTAGCCTTCTTTTATCCATCTTAGAAATGATGCTTAATACATGTCCTAAGGAGGTAAAACACGGAAATACTGCATACATGGGTACATAGGTCATTGGGTAATACAGGTGCTCTCTCAAAATCAATTCCTAAATGAGGAGCAACAACATTCAAGAGTTCATAAATTGTCCACATCTGTGCAAACGGGTATGACAAACCCCAGAAGGACTTGCCTTATGCATGCATTTCATAATGTTTCTCTAAGCAGCTGTTCCTGAAGGCAAGACATAGACAAACCTCAATGCCAACTGGAGGGTTTTGTGTTAGGATTATGGCTGGTCTCAGTGATCTGAAAAGTCTTTTCCAATCTAAATGTTTCTATGATTCTTTAAAATATTTAAGGACTCTTGCTAACCCTGGATACACTATGGTAAAAATATATTTCTCATGGAAGGTATAGTGAAGAAGATATTAAGGGCTATAGCTGCTTATTCTATAATATATTACTTCAATAAGCAGAACTGCCTGAGGGCCACAGTAAGTTTGGGGGTTTATAAGTTTAGTAAGTCATAGATATACTGGCAAGGCCATCCTAATTCCTGTTCTCTTTTTTGACTCATCTGAGTGGGAGGGGAAGGATCCTTGAAAAAGTTTTATACAAATCCAAGCTCAAGCATGCTGCACAGATCAGCTTTTTTTTTTTTTTTTTTTTTTTTTTTTTTTTTTTTTTTTTTTTTTTTTTTTCGGAACCTCCCCGTACAGGAATAAAAACGATCTGTTGAAACTATAGATTTGGTTTCTGTGTCACTGGAAACAAACTGCATTTCAAAGGGGAACATGTAAGAGGAATACCTTAAGAAAGCTCTGTGGAGTTATAATCTATTAAAACACTTCAAATATGAAGAGGTACCTTCCAGAAGAAAAGAACATGTTCCATTTCTACATTTGGTAGATGAAGTGTTTATTATTTGGCTTAAATGACTTTTCATTTCACTGATTCTTTCATACGGCTAAGAATATTACGAAGTAAAAAAAAACAAAAACAAAACAAAACAAAAAAAAACCCCAAACAAACAAACAAACAAAAACCACCAAAAAAGTAATCTTAATTATAATAAGATAAATTTAATAAAAAACTCAGTTAACTTCTCTACTTTATTTTGCTGGTAAATGTTAAAGACATACTTTGAAATATCAAAATCCTTCCCCTGGTGGTTCAGGTGATTGACTATGGTATGCTTATACTGTGTTGTGCTGAGGGAGCAAACTGAGTGTGACTCTGACTAGAAGAATGCTCACTCCCTTGGTCCTATTGTCGAAGGGCTCCTGCAACAGTGCAAACACATCATGCAATGCAGAGTTGTAAACTTACATGCAAATTGTCTTAGTAGCATTGCCCAGGTGCTGGCAATAGTGGGCTGCAGAGGTTTCCTCCATGAGCAGAGAACCAAGCTGCCCTGTGCCAGACACAGCCAGATCCAGAAGGACCCTCTGCAGCCCCTAAGCCAAGATGGTGGATGTGTGCTAAAGAAGGGCAGAAAATGCTGGGGAGAGGGAGGTGGGCAGGGAAAAGCAGACCAAGAGAACAGAGGAGACACCAAGTTTTAGGGTGTTGACATTCCACTCCTCCAAAGGTACAGGGACTCAAGGAGGACCCATGAAGGACCCACCTGAACCTCAAGAAAAAGGTGAAAACTGAATCACAGAATCACTAGGTTGGAAGGGGTGTAACCTGTGGCAACAGCAGTGCAGGGAGGAGAGGTATCTGCAGTGGAGAGTAAAGTTGAGACTGGAGTAAAGCTGGGGAAACCCACAGCAACTGAAAGGGGTGGAAAGGTGCTTTCAATGTATGTGTAACTGCTTCTTTCTCTTGTGGCTGACTGTTGTATCCCAATAGCCTAACCAGTATTTTTGTTGTGGAGATGTGTGTGCACTGTTTAGTAACCATCAGTTCCACAGTGTACATAACATTTTAGAAGGTGAAAGGGGTTTGAGTATAAAGGTGCACCTCTGCCTTTTTTATCTGCATGTTTCAGAAACAGAATAAAACCTGTACCCAAGAGCAGTTTCTTAGAGGATCTTTTCTTTCTATTTCAATAAGGCAGAGCAAAGACATTACTTACAACATACAGTAATCTATAATATTAACAGCTGTCAGTGCATTAAAAGTACTTGAGCGGTTGTCTTTAGATGTCAAGATTCATAAGGATAAGAAGACATTGAGGGTGGGAAGAATTACACAATGGAAGCAAAAGCAAAACACTCAACTCCATAAAATCAGGAAACCCTGAAAGAACATTTTATCTGTAAAGCATTTCGGATCTTGATTAAAGCCATTGTTTACAGCCTAGCAAAGACACTATTATATCAGCAAGGCCAGTTACACTATCAGGCTCATCAACGCAATACAGCCAGCAGGGACGTTTTAAAAGGTCTCTTCAGTTGAGTCCTAAAGTGGTTTCAATATCTATTCTTTAAAAATATGATCGAGAATGTATAAAAATAAACCCCTATATTTCATGCTGATGTGTTCCAGTGCATTACTGTCAGACTTTAACCATGAAAGGAATAGCCTTTTTGAGCAAAGAGAATAGCTAGAAAAAGATTCGGGGAATAATAAAAGAAGATTCAGGAAACAGTTATGAAATATTTGGTTTATCCAGCAAATATGAATGCAGCTTAGGTCTAGGCATTAGCAATGCTGTTCTTTCTAGCCCATTAAAATTAGCTTAGCTGGCAATTAGACAGACTATGGTTGCCCCCTCCTTGAAACCCTCCACTGGCCCTTCAGCAAATAATCTCACAGACCCTTGTCCTTACTTCAAGGTCCTGTGATGAAGTGTAGGCTTCAATTTACATTTCACATCTATTTCTGTCATTAGGAACACCAACCTTGTGTGTGAATTAGGCCATCTTCAATAGAAAACCCTCATATTGTTTGAACTGTACACTGTTTGAACTGTATGCCGTTCTAATACTGTCGCAAGAGACATCAAAGGAAACGAGACAGGTTCCTTTGCAGGTGTCGTGGGTTCTCCCTTTATTGTGGGATG
>VZUI01028877.1:0-27435 GCA_013401135.1 Cettia cetti | reverse complement strand
GATAGATAGATAGATAGATAGATAGATAGATAGATAGATAGATAGATAGATAGATAGATAGATAGATAGACAGACAGATAGATAGGTAGATATGTATGTCCAAAACTCAATTTGCTTAATAGTGCTTTTCTCTCCCTCCTCTTAAAAGCTTTTTCTTTTTTTTTTCACTTATTAAACATAGCTGTGCTTTCATTTCCTTTTGAGCTGAGATCCAAGTTAATACCAGAGCTGCAAACAGAATACAGAAATCCTATACTTTGTTTCTGTGATGCAGTAGTCAGAAAAAAAAAAAAATCAGTAATTGATTAAACAGACATAACGTATGTTGGTAATCACATCATCTAAACTCAGAACTCTAAACAATAAGGCTAGAAGGATGTAGTTTAAATAAAATACTTTATAAATATTTTCTGTGTTTCTCTCTCATTGAGACCTTTCCTAAGTTTTTTAAAGATTGCAGACAAGAGACAAATGGATTTCCAGGCCTGTCTTTATTACTTGAACTGTAAAGAGAGGTCTAGAATGAATGGACTAAGTTTTTGCCAGAATGGATTTATAACTTATATGAACTGACTCTGGTTTTGCTCATCTAGGAAAAATACCCTATCACATTTATGCATTGAAAGGAAGTCTGCTGCTCAGTCTTTAAAGATGCAACAAGCAAAGTACTAGTTTTAATATCACACTGATCTGCAACATTTATGTAGATGTTCATTCAAAATTTAAAAAGAAAAACCAACAAATCGAAAATAGGAAAGGAAAAAGACTGAGAATAAAACAAGAATTAACAGCTTTTAAAAATGTGTAAATTTTGTTGTTGTTTTCAACATTATGTCTTTCTAAGCTAGAAATGTTGTCTCCAAAAGCATACTCAGTCTGACATTCTGATACATTATTTTTTATTAAATTTGCTGCCGTCTCAATGTAACAGAAATCTGTCTTGTTCATTTTTCCCTCAGAGGTTTCTTGAGTTATTGCTAAGAACCAGGAACTAATTTTGGACAGAAAACACCAGCTCCATTACAAAAAAATTTAAAAGGATGAAGCATTCTTTTCTATGTATACAAAATAAATTACTTCCTTATATTTCCAGTAGACTTGACTGATACATGTAAGTGAATTTTAACAATGCACTGCTGAATGTTATAGGTTCCTTCCTGTATTGAAAACAATGCATCTTTTCAGACTGAGCTTGTCAGGGAGTTTCCACTATATCCGCTATAGTCCCCATACCCTCAAGGGGAATGGCTCTGACATTTCCGTGATTCTTTAGTGCCGGACACCTGTATGGACTCCAAAAAATGTCAGTGAAAGTGCTATGTCAGTGGCTTCACATTCAAACTCTTTGCTAATATGGGAATTTCCCAATTCAGCCTCTCATCAGATCCTACAAGGACTGAAGCTGAGTGGTATTTTTGGTTCAAAAATCATCATTAGAGCATGACACAGAAATATCTGCCTGTTTAAAGTGTTAGTAAATATGATTATACTGTTAAATCTATGCATGTAATAGGTGTCAGAGGAAAATCTAATTTACTCTCTCAAAATGGTCTGTTATACTAACCAGATTAACATGCAGACAGAGAAGTAAGTGTATGTTTTAATTCTGATTACACTGGGGGATACATCTTTATACCATATAGTGCCAATTTTATATGACTAGAAATATCCTCTGAAATTACAGATGGGTATAGTATTGGTTTCAAATATTTATTTTTTTTTACACATTCTTTATACCTTGTTTCATATCCAGCCTTAGATTAGAAATATATTTTTTAACCCTGAAAAGCCTTAGGAAAGGGGTACTGTAATTGTGGAAGATAAATGTGGCATAAATGCTGAACAGATTGTGAAAGGTTTTCACACGTTTCTAGCCCATATAAATTTGACAGTCTTTGACTAATACAAGTAAGCTTCAAACAAACCCCCTTCTTCAAATTAAATGTAAACTTCAAACCTCCTTAGAATTGCCTAGAAAAAAATATCCTGGAAATTAATACTACAAGAACTTCTATGTGATGGTATTATTTGCATTGACCAATATCCAGGGAAAGGGCTTTTAATCTGCTTTGCTCCAAATCAAACAAAACTACACTGAGAGTATTGCAGTCACAACAACTTGAAGTTAGCATGGTAGATTAAAAATATCTTAAGACTTCCTTCCTTTTTCCACTCACAGATATGAACCTGATTATAGTGTCCTTTAATCTCTGCTAATTTTGCCAAAAGTACTGATTATGAAGCAATATTAAATGCTCTTTATCTAAGAAGCTGTTAAGTATGGCCACATTTATGTGCTGACCCCTTGGTGAAAGAATATGGTCACAAAAAAAAAAAAAATGGTATCAAAACTTTAAAAAAATGCACTAAAAGAAACAGAGATGGCAGTAATGTGTTTTCTTTCTTGGATCACAATGTTCAAATTATTAAAAAATGCATTTTCTTTTCTTTGGAATGTGTCTGAATGGTGCCTGCAAATCAATTGTGCTGGGAAAGAGAAACTTGGCTGGGCTATGACAATCTTCAGATAGTTTACCTAATTCAAGCACAAATTTATAAACTATCTTGATGATGCCTTTAATCCCCTTATAATCTAGTTTCATTTTTAATCTTCCTCTTTTCCAACTTCAGCAGGTGAAGAGTCACTTTGCATAGTAGAATAATTTAAGCTACCCAGAATGAATGCTTCTGGGGACAGCTGCAGCCAGGTCTACCTACAGAAACAAACTCCCTGTTGACCATAAGGGGTTTGGTATTAGATCTCAGCTCCACTGCCTTGTTTTCAGTTCTCCAAAAAGGAGATTCTATTCCAAAAAGAAATTAAAGGAAAAAGAAGGATGTTTTTGACTCAGCAGATATTAACATACCTTGTAGGAATTCCTGGCTAAGGAAACTGAACCTGTTCAATCTTTGTCATGCCCTTGAACTGAAAGAAAACAGGAGAGGGATTTGTATCCCTTGAATTATGAAGCTTTGAATTTCTAACACCAGGCCTGAGCTGAAATTCTCTAAGCAGGAAAAGGCTGGGTTTTTTTAATATGAGAGAATGATTATGACTCCTCAGTTTCCATATTGGAATTTGTTCTTCTGTATTTGAGGATAATTTTATTTGTACTCTGTCAGGTTTTGGTTGTTTGTTTTTTTGTTTTTTTTTTTTTTTAATTCAAATCCTGAAAGGGTCTTGAGTCTGCAATGGAAAACTGTAGAACTACAGAAAATTAATTTCTTGACTAATTAAAACTCCTGCACAGAATGTTTTACCTTCTTATAGAACCAGGCTTGCCATTCAGTCCATAACTGTTAAAAGAAAGTCGTGGTCTTTCCCTGATTCATTGCTTCCTATTCAACCCAGGACTGTACTTTTGACTGAAAGTTTTGGTCCTGAACAAATCTCCCCAAGGAAGAGGCCTGTGTGACAGCAACCTGAAACTGATCTCTGGAATGAAATGACATTTAAAATTAAATTAGGTATTTGTTTACAGAAATGTTGACTGACTAAACCTCTTAAATGCCAAGGTTCTCCTTTACTGCTAAAATGATTTTAGAAAAATTGTGGTTGTGTAACATCTGCTTGCTCCTGTTCATTCATGTCCAGTCTGGTCTATCTGGAAATCCTTCCACAACCTCCTGCAGCCAGTGCTGCCCCTCTGACTTTGTCAGCTCCTTTATCTGTTGAGGATGCCTGGGTTCAGAATAAACACAGAAGGCAGTTATCATGGTACAGGAAGGAGCATGGCTACTGGTGGCAGAAATGGCACCAGAGGAATCTGTGTGGTTCTTGGCTATAGTCACTTCCAGCCAGGGAAACAATTTCTTCTTCCTTCATCCTACAACTCCCAGCTTTCAGGGCAGGAATTTTATTATACTTTTGATGGGTGGAAAAGCTATAAACAAATGCCTGTGGCAGGTAGACAGGAAGGTTACTACAGGCTGTCAATGCAGAAGAAACAAAAAACCCCACCTTAAGTTTTCAAGAAAAACAAAAAAATTTCAAAAAGTGTGTTTTATGGAGCAGAACCTATTCTAGCTCGCTCAGCACTGTCAGGGTTGATGACTCTGCAGCCATCCCTGCTGTCAAGAGAGAAATGAGAAGTCAGAAAAAGCCACTAACTATATCTGTTGTGAAACACCAGGAATTAACTGCTCTGTATTTTGAAATTACAATGTAAAATATTTGTTTAAAAGAAAATTAAGAAAAAGTGAGTGGAGGATTTTCCTCTCTTAAGTAATCTAGTAATCTAATTAAGGTCTTCTTATTAAGGTTTTCTAAGCATACGTAACAGTTTGTAACTGTTAAACCCTGTGTGAATCAGAATAGGACATCCACTTTAATAGAAATGCACACAAACTTCAGTTTGGTTTGAAAGCTGGTGGTAGGGTCTAGCCTTATGTTTATTTTAATTAATATTTTCTGTCCTTACAAACATCCTAACTTTTATCAAAATAAGAGTCAGCAAACTTGAGTAGTGAAAAAAAGGGGGAAAAAACTGAAACACAAGAGCAATTGGGAACATTTGGTTGAAAGTGAGTATTTCTGCACTTGCTTGTATGTGGCTTTGAGCAGGGAGCCAAGAGCAAGACTTTTTCACATCAGCATTCTCACAGATAAGCCTCTGGAGCAGAAGGAAGTTCTGCATCCTGCTCTCTCAGCTTTCCATGAAGCCCACTAGAGAGTTACTGGCTCTTATGCAATCCCTCCAAAAACCTCCTAAAATAGAAAAAGACAAAACAAAAAATACTTGGTCTTCATTAGACCTTCAGTACAGCATGATGGTGCATTTTCTATCCCATTCCTATCCAACATGGTGGAGAACTCTTCCATGAATGAAAGTTTGTAAGCCTCTGCTGAAAGAAAATGATGCTCTTGTAGATATTTTGGGTAACAAGCACTTCTAAGTTTTATTTTATATAATACATATATTTTATGTACATTTTTTTAAAATTCAGATTTCAATTGGTTGAGTTTATAGTTTTGAAATGTTAAAATCAGAACATGTGAGTTTCCAGTTTTCATGAAAAAAATGGGGAAACTTCTAAAAGTAACTTGCATATTTTAACCTAAAGGTAACTTCTCTGTCTTACTCCATATAGGCACTGCACCTCATAAGACCTAGGTCTGAAATTATAGATATAATTTTTATCACATGCCTTAAAGCACATAAGATAGACTATAGCCAGTCCAGCTGTTCAAGTTTCTATGTAAACAAAAATATAACTGCGACTTTATTAAGACAGAAGCCCAACTTTCTCATTTAATCCTTAACAATCCTCTGGATGATTCTTTGTTAATTTCTGTTTCTCCTTGAAATCTGAATCACTAACTGTAACTAGGAGTGAGATGGGGCTGTGTTTCTTACAGACTCATAGAAAACCTAATACTGACATGTATGTGAACTGGTTCATGTAAGTAGTCCCACCATTACTGAGGACAGGAATGTGCTAACAGCAGTAAATGTAGGGCAAAGGTATTCTCAAAAAATACCTTCACTCTCTGATTTGAATACACTTGCTAAAAATGCACTTCATGCTTTTACATGGAGAATCACTTTTACAAGTTTAAATAGCCACAATTGTAAATATATTATTCAGTTAGAGAAGGAATAACCATGACCATGGTTATTTCCATGAAGAAATAACCCTTTTAGTCTGAAATCTTACTCCTATTTTATACCCTTGAGTTTCTCTGAATCCTGTACTCAAAATTAAAAAAAAAAAAAAAAAAAAAAAAAAAAAAAAAAAAAAAAAAAAAGAAAATGCATTGCAATACCATTTCTTCCAATACAGAAAAACAAATATTCAAAGAATATTTGAACATTTATTCCAGGTGGTAGTCTAAAGAGGTAGTTTCCAACAAGCTTTCTTGTCTGCTTATTTGCCTTTATTACTCTAAGGTGATAAACTGGTATACTTTTAGTAACTTTTACAATTGTTTAGTCTGGCTTCTTATGAAGTAATCAGTCTTCAGGAAATTAATTTAAACCAATGGAGTTTTTCGGTTTGGTTTGTTTCTTTTTTCCATAAAGCTTCCGAAAAATCTTGTTGACCAGGAAATTTCTGAAGGGTTGGGTAAGGTTATGAAGTCAATAGCCTAAAGAGGAAACTGCAGCTGGCAGATTTGGGTATATTGAGCAATTGCATTTTCAAGAAATCCTTGTTTGTTTTTAGCTTTTATGGTAACCATTCATGAGGCTTCATGTGGCTGGCATTTCTTGTGTAAGGGAAAAACCTGCCTGGGAGATTTATTTTTGATGCTTTCTTCTTTTGTGACTGGAAAGTAAATAATTACTTTTGTAAACACAATGAGGCAGAAGTTCAATACTAAAAGTAGGAAGGTGCAGAGTACCTATGTGCATAGATATCAGGAATATATGCAATTTAAGAAAGGAATTATGGGATTTTTGGCAAATACTTTTTGTTTTTCTTACATCATTCTCTTTTTATGATATTCCTTTGGGACTTGTTCATAAAGAACTCCAGGAAGAATTTCCCTGAAGCTCCTCTGGGACTTTCTCTGAATTTTGGTTCAGACTTAAACTTGTGCTTGACACCAGGGGAGCAAGAGGTTGTTTCTGCAGTGCTGCTCTGCAGTAAGGGAGCTGGGGGTGCTGGTCCATGGCAAGTTGAATGTGAGTCACTGAGCCCTGGCAGCCAGGAGGGCCAGCCCTGTCCTGGGGGGCATCAGGCACAGCCAGGGAAGGGAGAGGATTGTCCCGCTCTGCTCTGCACTGGGGCGGCCTCACCTCGAGTGCTGGGGGCTGTTCTGGGTGCCACAACATAAAAAAGATAAAAAGCTATTAAAGTGTCCAAAGGAGGGCAAGAAAGATGGTGAAGGCTCTTGAAGGGAAGCTGTATGAGCAGTGGCTGAGGATACCTCATCTGTTCAGCCTGGAGAAGAGAAGACTGAGGGGACACCTCATTGCAGAGTGCAACTTTCTTCAGGAGAGGCACAGGAAGGGGAGGCACTGATCTCTTCTCTGTGGTGACCAGGGACTGGACCTAAAGGAACAGCCTGAAGTTGTGTCAGGGGAGGTTTAGGTTGGATATTAGGAAAAGGTGCTTCACATAAATGGTGCTTGGGCACTGGAACAGGCTCCCCAGGAAAGTGGTCACAGTGTCTGGGTGACCACAGACAGGTCAAGAAACGTTTGGACAATGCTCTCAGGCTTATGGTGTGATTCTTGGGTCTGTTCTGTGCAGAGGCAGGAGTTGAACTTCAGTAATCCTTGTGGGTCCTTTCCAACTCAGCATATTCTATGATACTGTGGTCCAGACCAATAATGAATACTAGGATGAACTGCTCTACAGACACCACTGTTTATCAAGGTTACAAAGTCAGCTAGGCTCTAATATAACAAAAAATCTGAGATTGTACTTTTATCTACCAGTTTCAAGTAATATAAATTCATACATTATGTCAAGGATGATCTCTAAAATGTATGTGTGAGAGAAGTGGCCTTGTTTTTATATTTATAGAATAACTAATTCTAATAGAATTTAAGCTTCAAAAAGTTTGGGGGGTTTTTTTTGGTTTTTTGTGGGGGTTTTTTGTTTTGTTTTTTGGGTTTTTTTGTGGGTGTGATCTAAAATAAAGATAATCTGGAAAATATATACAAAAAGACACTTTGAATTCCCATATCAATAGAAGCCTTTTTCAGAATTCTTCAGCTTTTGAATAAAGAAAACAATCGAGTGATGTTAAATAAAAATACCATATCATAAGGTATACATCACAATGCAATTTTTTAAAAAATCAAAAATATCTAGCCAGATTATTTGTGTGCCTTTCAAAATGTTACCTCATATCTTAAAAAGCACTGGAATGAGTTAGTATTTCCATATGGAAAAGTTCCGTCACTGGTGGGGCCTTGCATCATTCATCACTTTCTTTTTTTTTCATTGAAAGCAAGAGGTAAGGTGGGTTAATTACGAGGAAAGGATAAGTGTAACACTCCAAATAAGAAAGAGAAAGAGCATATGTTGATAAAATCTGTACGTGTATTAAACATGTGCAGCCAAACTCAGGCCGAGCAGCAAGCAAAATGTTTTTAGCTTTGAGCAAAAGAAATAGGTTAAAAATCCAGTGAGTGAGTAAAAAAAAAAAAAATCAACCCAATAAAAAACCTACTAAAAAGTGTAAGTTAAATATATTAAATTGTCACTGGAAGAATTGAACTAGCTGATTAAACATAACTCCTGTATGTGAGAAAATCCATCATTCAGCATTACAGCCCAAACAATAGTGCTTTCTGCCTAAAGTAGGACTTATCTCTAATTGGGGTCTAGTTTCTTTTGAATTCCATTCAAAATAGAATATTTGGTAACTTGAACTCATAAACTCTTATTTTGGAGGCCAATGACTTATCACCATCATGACAACTGCCTGAGAATGTCTCCCTCAGCCTGCAATCCTGTAGCTAGGTATCCTGGGAAGTATTTCTAAACCATGTTTCTGTCAAAGCTTTTTCTCATTTTCTTCCTTAAGGTTTATCTAACTAGTGATTAATACCCAAGGAAGAAAAAAAATCCTATAACTGAATTCATATTGATCATATTAATGTTTGTGTTGCTTATTTAATTTGAAACAGAACTAAAGAAAAAATTTCCAAGAACTTTGTCAAACATGCTCTGACCCTATAAGTCTCTACCAAGAGACTGTATTCCAGCAGAGCATCTTGCACAGTCACATTTTCCAAACTATTACAATGTGGCTGTATTTCTCTTTGGAAGTGATGCACTTGTGTCCACTGGAGCCTGAAAGTTTTGAACTGAACCTATTGCAGAAGACAGGGATTACACACTGGCCATAGGCAGTGCCAGGTGTCACCAGTGAATGGAACTGTGAGCAGGCATGGATTTCTTTAACAACATCTCTTCTTCTAAAAGGATGGCTGAGGTTGTAAAAGGTTTTAAAGAACACGTCTCTGTATATTCTTTATTGTTGTTCTACTAATACAACTCCTATGGACATCAACAGGATTTATGTCTTGGCTCAAAAGTAGGGAGCAGAGTAGTGATGCAAGAATTAGGGGCTTATTTTTATTTTATTTAATTTGTTCCTGCTTAAAAATGGGACTTTATGATATTTTTTTGAGAATATATTAACAGATAAATGTAGAACAATACAGGTAGAATCTGTTGGTAGTCATATGTCCTTAAGGATGGAAGTGTTTTCTTGTGCTCTTTGCCAAGTGAAAAGATTGGAAGATTAATCAGTGCCTGCCTGCTGGCCTTGGAGGCCTGCTCTTCTCTCTCTGCTCATCTGCCACACCAGTTTGCATTTTATCTGTGATTTCCACCATATTCTTCTTCCTGTAGATGGTGGTTTCTTTGAACTCTTAACCATTCCTCTTTGCATAAGCTGCACGTTATGCAAGACAAAGGCAAAAAGGATTGCTCTTTCTTCACATATGGTAGAGACTTACCAAAAGAGAGTACATAAGTGCCATTATTTTCCTGTGAGGCATTAGAGGTTTTTATGGCAATCACCCTCCTTTTCAAAGGGAAACTCAGAGAATAAAGGAGAGGTATTGAAACTACATTTTATCTGTCTGCTGCGAATTATTTAATCTCATAAAGTTTATAAAGCAGGGAAAGTTATTATTAAGCTTTCCAGATCTAAAACATAAGAGCTAAACATTTCCTAAATATGAGAAGAGATTTTGGCAGAGAATAGAGGAGAAAGGAAATGTTACCAAGTGTGGCATTGTCTTTTCCTATTTTTTAAAGCAGCTGTAATGTGGTCATTGGCAATCATGTTCTCAGCCACACAGGACTTTCTGCCATTTTTATGTGTGAGGAATTGTTTAGAAAACTGCCATTCTTTGAAAACTAAGCAGACTGTCATTCTTGCTTTTAAAGCTCTCTTCTGCTTAAGCCATTGTCATAATCCACCTGTACTTCAAATTCAGGGATTTTGTTATAATATCTTTATGTACATAGAGATGCCAGAGACTGTGCAAAAATCTCTTTACTTTGCCAAAGCAAATAAATGAAGAGAATCTCCAACGACAAGAGGTGAGTGGAACAGATGTGATAGCTTTACTTTACATTTGCCTGCCTCATACATAGGTGCCACTTAAGAAATATTGTTTGACTGCTCTTATACTCAGCCAATAGTCAGCAATAGAAAAGGCTCTTTTAGTATGTGGACAGCCACATTTAAGTCATGTCAACCCTAACACTGCTGCAAATTATTCAAGTTGCTGAAATTTGGATAATTTACAAACCTCCTTCTGAGCCAAGGCATACAGATCAAGTGTTACATCACTTGAAAAGGGAACTGAATTTTTACCCTCATAATCTTGTGCTTCTACCTTTTTTACCCTAATAAAATGGGATTTTTTTTTTTCTGTTGCAAAACACAAAAGAGAAGGAAAGAAAAAAAGAAGTTGCCAACTGGCTGATTTCCAGTTTGCATGGGCATAACTGAATACAGAATCAGCCCAGTATTTGGCTTTATTTAGAAACATGGGCCCTTTTCCAGATTCCATTAAGACTGATGAAAAATGCACTTCATTGATTTTGCTTACAGTGGATTGAGTCCATTAAGAAAAATAAGTTTGGTGTCAGGATCGTGACAGTTTCTGTGTAAAACAGAAAGGATGTAATCATTACCGGACCAAAAGAGCATATTTTCACAATTTTAATATGAATTCCAAACAAAATTTTTGAAAATTAATTCAAAATTAAGCTAGTGCTTGTGCACAGCTAGGTTTTGTTACTGAGAAACACTGCTGGAGGAATGTAATGTGTCTCTTGATTATCTATCAAGAAGACAAGTATGCATAAAGACTATCTTACCAACATATCCATTAGCTGTGGTACACTTCATAGAACCATTTAGGTTGCGAAGGACCTCTGACATTATTGAATCCAACCATTAACTCAGCATTCCCAAGTTCACCACTGAACATCCATTCATCTTTTCAGTACCTGCAGGGATGGTGACTCAACCATTCCCTGAGCAGCTTCACAACCCATCCTGTGAAGAAAATTTTCTAATTTCCAATTTAAACCACCCCTGGAACTACCTGAGGCTGTTTCTTCTTGTCCTGTTGCTTGTTATTTGGGAGAAGAGACTGACCTTCACCTGGCTACAGCCTCCTTTCAGATGGTTTTAGAGGGTGATAAGGTCATCCCTGAACCTCCTTTTCTCTGAGCTAAACATTCCCAGTTCCCTCAGTTGCTTCTCATAGGACTTGTGCTCCAGACCCTTCACCGGCTCCATTGTCCTCCTCTAAACATGCTCCTGCACCTCCAAGTCCATCTTGTAGTCAGCAGACCAAAACTGGGCACAGGACTTAAAGTCAATGCCTCACCAATGCCAAGGAGGACAGTCACTGCCCTGGTCCTGCTGGCCACACTATTGCTGATTGAAGCCAGGAGACCATTGGCACTCTTGGCTACCTGGGCACACACTGGCTAATGTTCAGCTGCTGTTGACCAGCAGCCCCAGAGTCCTTTTCCACTGGCAAGCTTTCCAGCCAGTCTGCTCCCAGTCTGTAGACCTCAAAGAGTTGTTGTGACTCAAGTGCAGGACCCATAACTTGGCCTTGTTGAATCTCATAAAATTGGCCTTGGGCCATGATCCAGCTTGTACCTATCCCTCTACATATCCTTCCCACCTTTCAGTAGATGAACACTTCCACCCAACTTGGTGTCATCTGTGAATTGACTGAGTATACACTCAACCCCCTTGTCCAGGTCATTGATACAGACATTCCACGGGGCTGGCCCCAGTACTGAGCCCTGGGGAACACCACTGGTGAGCAGCTGCCAGCTGGATGGAACTCTGTTCACCAACATTCTCTGGGCCTGGCCGCCCAGCCAGTTCTTACCCAGAGAACAGTGCACCCATCCAAGCTGTAAGCAGGCAGATTTTCCTGGAGAATGCTGTAGGAGACAGCATCAAAGGCCTTACTGTATTCCAGGTAAACAACATTCAGAGCCTTTCTCTCATCCAGCAAGTGGGTCACTTTGCCAGAGAAGGAGATCAGGCTGGTCAAGCAAGACCTGCCTTGCATAAATCCATGCTGGCTGAATGTTAATAGGTTACTTGTATCCCACAGTCTTGGGAGAAACAGATAAAAAGCTGGTATTTTCTTTTACTGACACTAAATGGCTAATGTGAAGTTAACTCGAAATGACTGTTTTGCTCTGGGGGAAGAATAGCTGCACATTTGTTATTTAGAGTACCAGAGGGGTTGAATATGCCTTGCTCCTATGATTGGAGTCTTGCAGGATGTGCCAGAGTGTGTGACTGCCCTGTTGGGAAATGGTTTCTCCCCTGCTGGAACCAAGGTTGAAGCCACTTATCAGAGTGCCCTTGGCTCACGTCACTTGCAACATTACCTCTTCATGCATGCGTAGTGTGTGCCTGCAGTCAGATGCTTGCACAAATATAATTTTTCCTAGTCCTAGGAAAAACATAGCTAGTCCTAGGACCATACAGAAATACAACACATTTGTACCACTTAGTAATGTCAGTGCAACACCTTAGTGTCCCTTAAAATAGGATTTTCACTTCAGCCACCAGACAAGAGGCCACATGTCTAAAGAATGTCTTCAATTTGCAGCATCATAACAGTGAAGCTCAAATCACTGCCTAGTTCATGCCTATGAATGGACATCTATACTTTGTTGTAATCAAGGGAATGCTGGAGTTTCTTAAGGAGAGCAAGAATCTATGGACAGATGTATTATGGGAAAGGTAAGATTTTAACTTTGTTTTTCTCCAGCAACACAGTGTTCTCATGGCACACGGACAATAGTCTTGAAGACTTAATGCTCACCAAGGCAATGAAAACAAGGTGAGTCTTATGGAAGTCCTGAGGAGATTTTAGTAAAGAAAATTCTAATAGGAACTTCACTGCTAACTCATCTCAGAAAACAAACAGACAAACAAACATGTTTGGGGAGCCTCTCTCCCCACTGATGTGGATAGCCTCAGTTATCAAGTCAAGGGAAAAAGGTCATGTATAGGGGCTCCATTTATATTCCGAGGTCTTATCTGGGAAAACTGATATTTATTTTTCCCTTTGCCTCTTTCCCCTTTGTTTCCATTTTTCCTTTTTTTTTTTTTTTTTTTTTTCCTTTTTTTTTTTTTTTTTTTTTTTTTTTCTGTTATGTGCTCCTCTTTCCCTCCCCCCACACCCCATAATTGCTTTTTTGTTGGTGTGGTCTTTTTCCTTTTCTTTTCTTTACTGTCTAAATTTGAGTTCATTCAGGAAATGACAAAACCTGACCTCACTTCTGAGCTGAAATCACTGCTGGGATATATGAAGATTGCAACTCTGTCCCAAGGCAAAGTCAAACAGCTTAGCTTTGTGTGGCTTTCTCCTTTGACAGAGGAAGAAAGCAGTGCTTTCAGAGCTGGGAATCATCCCTTGCTAAACAACAGTGGCCAGCAGCACTGTCTCCCACCAAATCTGGATGGGAGATCCCTGGGTGGACAGACTTGGGTCTCCAGTGGGTGGCTGGATCTCCTTCCACACAATTGCCATGCAGGCCAAGTTGTGGGCCATGCTTGGGTATTTCATCAATCAAATTGCACATGCAACTCATATTTGGACTGAATCATCAGGAAACATCAGTGTCTAGTTTTACAAAAAAGATAATTTTTTTACATTATGATTTTTATGTGGCCTTTTTTCTGGCTAAGATAATACAAGGTTTTGGCTAATGTTTGCATTTTATTTTACACCACTTTAATAACAAAACTGTTGCTCTGAACTTGTGTTGTAAATATCTGACTGGCAACAAAGTTGTTTTGAAAGACAATAAAAACAATAAAAAAACCCTTTAACCTACACTGACAAAAATATTCTGTAACAAAGGCACAAAATCCTGTTTTACATGTATCAAAAGGGAATTGTTTTATTAACTGTGTCTGAGCAAGGGCTGTCCACGCTTTTGAACTTGTTGTCAGGTCTCTTTTTTTGTTTGGTTTGTTCAAAAAGTTCACTGGAGCATTTGAGAGATAATGACAATGTTTTACATAGAGTGATATCAGTCATACATGGCTTTTTCATTCTTAGTAAATCACATGAGCATCTGAAGATTTTGAAGTCTTGCTGTGATCTGTATCTCTGCAAAAGCTCCAAGTCAAGGTACTTATTAAAGGGAACTGTTCAGTTAACTGTTCAGCTGCATATTTAATAAAATAAGCAACAGAGTTATGCATTAAGTGCCCTATATCCCCTATATGCAAAGGATCTACCTGAAGTAGATTTAATAAGACCATAAAAAAAGCCATTTTCATTTTTGGGGTGACTAACCTAGCTAATGTTTTGAAAATTCAGAGAATTTATATTAATCTTATTATTAGCATTTGTGAAGTTAGGCACATATTTAAAGACAGGAAACTAAGCATTGCTGGAACTGTGAACCTGGTGCTTGTTCAACTCTATTCAACTACCATGAAGCAAAAGAGGAATGTGAAATTCTAAAAAGGGAAAGGGCATACCATATTTGTTTCATCAAACTGTATATACCTAAAAGATGAGGTGCTAAGAAGCATACAGTATGGGCTTGTCAAAACACACCAAGGCAACCATTCACTGGCAGGGCACTAGACTGCGCTGTAAGCGAATAAAGCAGGAGTGAAATAATTTGACTTTAGCAAGCCGGGGCTGTGTTGTGTATCTCAGCATAAGCAAACAAGGAAATGTGGTTTAGTTCAAACCTTATTAGTACTAATTCAGCCTCCTCATCATCAGGTTCCACCTCAGCACAGCACCACAGTCTGTTCCCTCTCCCCTAGACAGGGTTTCTAATGCCCAGTGCTGTTCAGTCACCATTCAGCTGTAGACCTTCCTAGCTTGTGACTGCCAGCCTAAACATCTAACTTAAGCAGTGAAAATCATCTCCTTTATGCCAGTTGTCTAAAACTGTTTTATCTGGAGGTCCTTAATTCCAATCAAGGCTTCACTGATGAGCCCACCCAGGCAGTTTGGAACTGAGTCCTCCATGGTGGCAATGGGTGAGAGAGCCCTGATATCTCCCACATGCTCTGTGTTAGTGTTCAGGCCCTCAAGCAAGACTCAGAGAGTGGGGTTGGATAGGCTGACAGTAGTCATTAAGATAAGATTAGATTAGAGCAGGTGTTGAGAGGCTGGAGTGGGAAACTCCATAATAGGAATCGAGGGAGGAATATAGTGACTGAAGCAGAGAGGAAAGCAAGGACAGCTTGTGTGGTAGACAAAGTCCAAGCAATCTGAGGTCAGACAGCTTGGTATGTGTGCCTGAGATCTGTAGATGGAAAGGCTGGAAACTTCTCTGGACAGCAAGCTGCTGTGTTTGCATCACACCATATTGCAGCATGCCACTGCAGCATGGCAAAACATTCAAAAGGAGGCTGAATGGCAGCAAAATGTCTCTTGTAATCTATTTTTCCTGAGTTTCACAGCTGCAACATTGATCATATTTATGCCTTGTGTGATTTTGAAACAATCTGCCTTGGATTCATTTTATTTATACTATCACTTTTCCATCAGAAAAATCACCCTCAGCATCTAGGTCATTAAGTACCCAGTAAATAATGTCAGTAATTAAGAGCCTCCAGATTGTCACTGACTGTAAGGAGGTTGATGAGATGAGCCACCAGAAAAGAGGCCTCCCTAGGTATTAGAGAATGTTGATGGGACTTATAAATGTTGCAAAACCCATTAGAGATACACTTCTGCTATTCCTGCTGCTACCAGCTATATATAGCAACTACAGTGGCTGTCCCTATAGTCACCATCCAGATTGCTGACATCTTTGCTGGTTCATTATGTTGCTATACGGTACCATGACTCGGTCTCAGCTTTTGCTTCACGTGCCAGTCATAGAGAGATTGACCAGGTCCTTTGTTAGTGTGGTCTCAGCAGACTCAGTGGCCTTTTGCTGGTCAGCTGCACTTCCAGCAGCAAGGGACTCTGATAAAATGGAAAACAGCCTCTGGAGGCTCCACTCTGAGACATGCTCAGGGCAGATTCAGATTCAGATTCATGTTCTCCTAGTCACTGGTCTGGAAAGCAGAATAGTTACTGTCTGGTGTGTCTTCACTGGAAATCTATATGTTTGGATCCAGATGCTGGCATGGTAACCCAATATCTCTCTTCACAAACTTATTGGTCAGACCACAGAAGAAGCAGGGAAGGATCAGAACAAAAATTGAAAACCACTTCGTTTTGTGAATCTGAGTTATTAAACAAGAAAAATGGGGAAAAATATAGAAAAACTGGGGCAAATACTTATGTACACATATTATGAATCAAAAGAAAACAATGTCATAATGACCCTGGGGTTTCTGGCTCTTAATTACCCAGTTTTTCTGCCCTATGGGAATTTATTTCTTGAAGCAGAGCCATAATGCTGGACTGGACAGCTGCAACAGTCAGTCTCAGACTATTTCTCCGCAGTCTGACAGTTCCTCTGTGCAGCCAAGCTTCCCCATATTCTTCCCAGTCCTAATCCTTTAAGTGTTCAAAACTGAATATTTCCATTGAGTTTGGCATTTAAAATCACTGCAGGGTCTATGTTTTTAACTACTATTTTCAAGAAAAGTGCTAATATAAAATACAGATTTTTTTAATCAAAAAAAAAGCATTTCAATACACACTTAAGGATGTGAATAATTACACATTATTCACATCATAGGTAATGGTTCTGATGACTGGCCTAAGTTGATATTCAAGTGAACCTATGTGAAGGCAGAAATACAACAATAATCAGATGTAATCTGAAAATGAGAATGTATTTTTTCTAACAAAAAAATCATTCTGTCCAGGAACATTGATGCCAGATCTATTAGCATATGAATCTCTCCTGGTTCAAGACAGGAGGCATAATGTTTAGGCAAGAGAAAATTATGTTAAGGATACATTAAGAGGTCAGTATAATCTTTAATATTGAATGACCAACCATCCTCTAGCACCTATGTTTACAGTTAGATATTTTAAAAATATTAGCAGCACAAGAACCACAGTTTCTTGACATTTCAGTGCTAGATTTATTTCTAATGTTGATGTAAGCTATGTAATTTACCCTGCACATTTCAGGCATAATGTGTAAAATACTTGTTCCCATAATAAGCTGTCATTTTAGGATGAATGGGATTTCTACAGAGATTTCTGGGTAGCATATTTTTGGAAGTTTCTATTTTGGAAATTATTAGTTGCTATTATAATTTCTGAGAAACCATGTAGTGTAATAATTAGGCACCAAGTATATAACTATTATTACTCTGAAGCGTGTTTTTCAAACTAGAAGGACATGGCCTTTCTTTCATGCTTAATTGTATTCAAGCCTCTGGCTCAGTCAAGAGGGCTCATATAACAGTTATTGTTCCAACCCCTAATTTTGTCCAATATTCCTATTCTTGAAAAATATCTCCTTAAATAGTGTCACATACCTGAGTTGGCACTTCAGGAAGCTGTTCTTCTTTTTGAGTTCATTCATTCTCCAGGACTTCCACTGCTATATAGGTAGGGATTCTGCTGCATCTCACAGTTCTCATTTCACTCCTTACCCAAACAATCAGCATTTGGACATTACTAGTTTTCCTGGTTTTCTGTTAAAAAAAAAAAAAAAAAAAAACAAACAAACAAACAAACAAACAAAAACGTAGCAGAGCTTTCATTTCGGGGTAAATTTAATACTGTCTTTTGGGATCTCCTAATTTAGACCATTTTACATGCATGGATCCTTCACACTGGTGTGAAAACCCAGATGTTCTCTCAATTATTATGGTGGTGTCCCTTTTCTGAATTGCTAAATCTGGATGGAAGATTCTAAAGTTCAGACGTATATATCAGCACATATATAGAGAAATATCAATTTTTTAGACTAAGAACCAAACTAAGACCTTAGAGTGAGAGTCTACTGAAATAACTCTCTTAAAGGCAGAAAGGATCTGTTTTCTTCAGGTGAAAATTTTGGGGCTCAGGTCCAGTTTGGAATTGGAGCCTGGGATAGGCACAATTCATTATAACACCATGCCAGCGTGTTAAAAGTGTTCCAAAGACTGCAACTGAGCATCTTGTGGGTTGTAAGAAATTTGCCCTGTGGGCCTTTGGCACCATATGTCTAGCAGGTAGCTGACAGCTGTTCAGACTGAGTGCAAATCAAGAAGAATTTAAGTAAAGAGCAACTACTACAGTAAAGCACATCAGCAGTGTGATTTGGGTATAATACATATGCTATGGTGGGCAAAAAGGAAATTTGAATGTGATGTTGCATGCTGTCCCCACTTTTGTCCTCAGGAACATTTAGATATCTTTCCAAAATAGTCAGCCAGGAGGAAAACCGAATCATGCTTAAAACTCTTATTAGATGGAATCATCTTGACTTACCCAACAAGGCATCTGTCTCTTCTTTTGATTATGTAAGTACAGAAAATAAAGGCAGGTACTTAATTCTGTATAGGACTTTGCATGCAATAAGTGCCTCTAGAAAGTGTTTATGTGGCAGGAAGTATAGGAGGTGCTATTGAATGACATTTTAACAATAACTGTCTTCCTGATTCTTTTCAAGGTTAATCTATATTCTTTATCAATTTATATAGATATAGTTGTGGCACAGTTATTCATGAGACATGCAGTTCATGCCTGTAGCTTGTTGATAACAATTACTAATCATGCATTAACTCTTCACAAGTCATTTATATCTACCATTTATGCATGAGCAAACACAGCCTTTAAGAACTTAGAAGCTGACAGGGTAATCCTTCTCACCACTGACTTGTATCTCAATTCCTCAATGACAGTATAATCCACAAAAGAATCCAAAATGGTGCTAAACATATCCAGCCAATTAATTATACCATTTTATTGAGATATAAGGGTTAAATGAGAGCATGTGAGTTAAATGTGGATGCAGAAAAATAGGAAACTTTTGATGTAATTATAATTTTTTTCTCACAAAACTGGTGTGACAGTATTTCTCAACATTCTAAAATATTATTTTACAGGAAGAAAATGAGCCTCTTTAAAGAGATATTTAGTTTAGTTTTTTTAAACACTATTATAGGTATATGATTGTGTTCAAAACTTTTTTTTAAGGTATTAACACTGTGAATGTTACAATGTGCAAGACTGTGAGTGTTGTAATGTACAACAAGGGTTTAAAGTCTTTAAACATTAAAGTTTAGGGGAAGAGGTCAGGCAGGAAAAGGACAGGAAAGCATAAGGGTAAAGCAGAATACAGACCCTACTGTTCAGTCACAAGGTTCAGAGCAGACACTTGTGCTAAACTGAGCCTGACCTTTACCAACAGTTTAAGCCTGAAAGTTCAACAGCCATTAACCTTAACAACACTTAAATTTAATAGCACTTAACTAACTTAATAGCACTTAACCATAACTTAGGATCGACGACTTAGCAAAGGATTCATACAGAATTTGCTATAGCACAACAGAAACTCACATACAGGCCTAACTTACTTTCAAATCTAAAGTACTTAAGAATTTAGGAGAGCACCATTCCTAGTAATTTGCTATAGCATGTCCACACTTGCTTGCACAGACATAAAGAGTCTGTACAAGGTACCTTGAAATATTACCCTTCAGTTCAGTGAGCTTCTCACCTGAGATGCCTTTGCATCTTCTCAACAGGCACAGGGTTGAGGCTTGAGGAGTTGGGGTGTCAGCCCAGAATTCATTGTCATCAATCAGTGATTTTCTGAGCAGAGCAAACTTGAGAGTTCACTGGCTCTGAGAGCTGTCCCATGTAGAGGGAGGTTGCTGGTCACAGTTGCTGTGGTCTGGGAAAGCTCAGAGGGTCTCACTTTGGGCGGCAGTTTTTAGAATTACAAGAGAGGTGGTTTTAGTCATAGTAATCTTCCATCCTGGCCACAATTCAGGTCAGAAACTTTCTTAGAATATTTGGTAATGAAAATATTATCTCACTTGGGTTGTTCAGACAAGAGAAACAACTTTCCAGCTGTTTGTTAAAGTCCAGGTGTTCATTAGACAGTACGAGTTCCTGGGAGCAGACAGCACTCCTGATAAGCTCCAGGAGCACCTTCTCAAGGCCCAGGCCTAGGGAGTTTCTGGGATTGTAGTGTGGCTGGGGGAGTGGTGTGTGCACCACTGCATGGGGCAAAAAAATCATGAGGTCACACAAACAGCTTGACAGTGGTTTGCACATGGAGATCTGTCAGCAAAGGCACAGCTACATAGTAAATGTAAACAATAAAATGCATAAGGCTGAAAGGAACATATGTTTTCAGCTTCTTGTATGATCTCAATTTTATATAAATCCATGACAGCCATCAGACATGTAGCTGCTTCCTGTGAAGTATGAGCATTATGAATATGGTCATGTCTATTATGATCAATGTATGCCATTGCTGTTTTGACAAATACATAAAGTCTAACATATATCCTTATACACTTACCAGCATTAACATGTTTGAAGTGGCATAGGTTTCTAATAATTTTCTCATTTAATTTTTATAAATGAGACACTTCATTGTGTGTACAGCTCTTTCAAAAGTCTTAATTTTAGAGCCTCCACCAAGTCATAGTAGTCCGAATTTTCCAGTCAGATTTGCCAGATCGACCCTGTAAGGATCATCTGTCATTTTCAGTATCTGTAAAGGAGAGAGAGATGAGGGAACTGGAACATTAAGGAGGACAGATTATAATATTCTTCATCTGATGGTTCATCTGTTTGCTATTTTGTTTGCTGCTGGGTTTGCTACTTCAAATTTCTGTATTTCAAATGAAAGAAAAAACATTAGTCTTCATTTTGAAAAAACAAAATCAGGTTACTTCTACAGTTCTGATCACTTGTGCCAGATGGGAGAAACCTTGTATACCAAATACCTATTTTGGCCCTATTTCCCACAGTGACCTGAGGACATATACCTCTCTACAATAGTAGAGAAGGAAAGAAGAAAGAGCTTCCATCATCCTTTGGAAATCAGTCTTTCTTAGGTGCTCTGTAAATCACTAAATCTTTTGGATGATCACCATAGTCATCAAGATATGACAGGGGATTGGAAATCCCATTTAAAATTACAAAGATTGGAGAACATGAAAGCCTTTCTAAAACTTTGTTTTTCAATTGTATGAATTAACTCAATTTCTAAGAAGAACAGCTTTGGTGAGCACTGAAACTAATGAAATATGATTTTCATTTGATTAGGGTCTTTGTCTGCCTGGCTTTTTAATTGAATTAGTCTGAATGCCAAGGCATGGGTCCTTGTGCTAATACAAATTTAAAAATATGTATTTTCTTTCCTGAAAAAGGCTTGGTAAAGGCTTTAATAAAATTGTCAGCTATTTGACGTTAGAAGTTTTGGCTTTCAGTCATAATTCGTCCTCTAGCAAAGTAGATGATTTATGAATTATATAGGTTTGTGGCTAAAGAACTTGTAATCACTTTTTCCTAGGTAGTTTTTCTGATTTCCAGTGACCACTCAGGACAGTCTGCTTGCTCTCTTACTTTTCTTCCTTCTCCAGGAACATTAGTTTAATCTGTATTTTAATCCAGGTGCCTTTACAGAACACACAGTATTACTCTCTGAGTCCTCTGCCTTTTTATTTTTTTAAATTATTGTTATTATTTTAAATGTGGCATAAATTACTTGAAAATATCAAGTTTGAAACAAGCTGTTTGAAATATATACGCATACAGTGTATATAAATCGAATACCTTAATGAGACTAAAAAGAGCAATACCCCCCAAAGAAATTCTATCTTATACAGCTGCAAAGTATCAAACAACAGAGCTGACAGCAGATCACAGTTGTGCGATTGAACAACAGAGCTGGACCTTCAGATGTCCATGCTCTACTTCTGCAAACCAAAGAAACAACTAATGTCCCTGGGCTGGTCACCAGGAAATGTCTTCTTATATTTTGCATTTGGTTTACACAAGAACTTTCTAGTGAATATTGTCTAAGATCAGGGATTTATGGGAATTATTCCTGAATTAGGAAATTTAACATGGCAAAATATTCCCAACACTTGACAAGGCAGCAAGCAGAGGAAAGTTAAGTCTACGGCTGCACTCTGAAATACAATGAATACTGAGGCAGACATGGGCCTTCCCCTATACAATCATTTACTAGTAAAATGTATTTCATTCCCTTCTCTGCAATAGGATCTCTGAAATACAAACCAATGTGACCGAAACCAATCAGTACAAGCTGGACCATTACTCATGATCAACTGGCTTGGGTGTATAAGGCTTTCTCATGAGGCTGTTTTCTCCATTCCTTACCGTTTGGACACTGCCAGCTCGGTTGGCACTGCAAAAGGACGTCTGAATGGTGTGCAGGCTGTCCTCCAGAATCTTGCACGCATGACAGCTCTGGTTTCCTCTTGCAAGTGTGGAGTGAGGGGGTGGAGTAATTATTCTGTCCCTGCTGGCCTGCCAAGAAGGTGCTGCCAGGTAGGAAAGTAGTTGTCTGTGACCTTGGACAGCTTTTATGGGTGAGAGGCAGAATAAGAGGCCTTTTTTTACAGAATCTTCATTGCATTGCCCTGTATCAGGAAGCTCTTGCCAGTGCCTGTACCTGGTGGATTGAGATGAATCCTCCTGCCCAAAGCAAGCCTTCTTCCTCCCTCCCTGCCAGCTTGGATTTGCCCCAGTCCTAGCTTTCCTGAGTCTGTATCAAGTGCTCTAAGATGACAGTGTCAGAAGGGCAGTAACTTTAGAAGAACTGAAATAATAGTAAAAACATCTGGGTCATGAGAAGTGATGTAGTGCCAGTTTGGGTAGAGATCTGCTTAAAAGGCAAATGAACAGAAGTGGCAAGTGGGAGGGAGCAAGTGAAAAGTGAACTTAAATGTTGCTGGAGATAAATGGAAGAAGGTCTGTGTCCCCAGAAATGGGGAGTATAAGAAATTATAAGGAAATGCAGGCAGCAATTAAGAAAAAATCCATGTGCCTGGGGGCAGCTGAAACCTGGCAGGGCAAGTCAGAGGGATCAGTACTCTACAGGTCAGACTTTCCAAGCTTCTGAAAAGCATCCTGTGGACTGGGAAGAGATTGCCCTTAGCAATGGGATGGAGGCTCCAGGACCTGCTCCATGGTGCCACCATGTCTGGCTGGCAATGGAATGGGGCCATGGTGGGGCACGGGCAACCTGGCCAGGGCAGTTGGCAGAGGCAGATCAGGCTCACAGCAAGTCAGAACAACCTGGTGCCACTGCTGAGGCAAGTGGAGGGTATCCAGCCAAAATATCTAACTTAGGTTGTTGCCAAAAGTGGAAAACACTTGCCCAAAACTCCTTTGCTCAAGGAGAATAGAGAAACTAATTCTCTCTTTTTTTCTTTTTAAAATTTATTTTGTACATGCATTCCACTGCCAAGAACCATGCCTATGGAAGGTTGGGGCTGACTTTTTATGGGGAATGCTTTTTATTCCCTTTTCTTCATAGGACAGCCTATCTCAAGTTAAATAGCCTCTGTGGGACTTGGTCAGGTTGGGTTGAAATAGGAACTGTTCTGGTTTGGGCTACAATATATAGGGTTTTTTAATGTGGTTTCTTGGTATTAGAAAACAACCAACTGTGCTGCCCAGCATGTGCTGTGGTTGATTGCTGGAAGAGTGATTCCTTTGCTGAAGCTCACATGGAATGTTGTGAACTGAGGGGGTTTTATAGCTTTGGGGTACTAACCACCACAGGACAGGTCCTGAGATCTTCCCTCAACAGGGCTGGGGCTCTGCACCTTCTGGGACATGCCAGCTTCTCCTGTGTGTCCTAGTGCTTCGGGGCAAGCCTCAGCCTTTCTTCCCAGGAGGAATCTAGAGTTTCTTAACAGAAAATAGTTCTGAACTTAATCATCAGACTTCTCCACTGCCATCTGCTTCCTGCTGCCATGTTTCCCTCCTCAGGTGTGTGAGTGAGGGATGAATATGGAGCTGGGAGCCGGCATGGGGGCTTGTGGTGTCTCAGTTCTGCATGGGCAGTTCTGCCCCAGAGCCAGCCTGGGCACATGGCTTAACTGCAGCCTGCCTGGCTGAGGAGGGAAGGTTGTGAAGGGTGAAAGCTTGGAAACTGTTATCCCAGCTGAAAGCAGAACCAGGAAGGAGCTGCCATTCTCCTTCATGTGCCTAATGTTGCAGCAGGCACAGGGAAGTGGCCAAAGTAATTTTTCCTATCCTCCAGGCACTCCTTCAGCTTGGAGGTGAATTATGACCTGGAAGTGGTACTTAGGCCTGCACATGTGGGACAGGACAGCAAAACTGAGATGGAGGGGAGGAGGTTTCCTTAGGGTGTGAGTAGGTGGGTGATGTGAGCTGGCAGAGGCTGGGGAGCTAGCAGGGACCCTAGGGGCTGCTGCCCACAGCTGGTCCGTGCCTTGCCCAGCAACAGATGTTATGACAAGAAGCTGCAATTGAAGAAAAATGCTTTTTCTAAGCTCTTCCCAGGTAAAGGAAACTATATTTGAACAAAGTCATGAAAGAAATGTTACTGGGAAGTGTGGGTTAGAACCACAGCGCCTTATTCTGTCCCTTGGGGAAGTTTTTGTTTTGGAGAGACAACACTTCCAGAGGTAAGGATGAACTGTGGCATTTGCTGAGACTTTTAGTTTCCTGCTATTTTATTTGGTGGGTTTGTACCTAGAAAACAAAGACCTTGCCTGTGAGTTCAGCTGTGTTGGGACCTACAGACACTCTAATGTGGACACAGCAGCACATACAGCAACATCTTAGGAGTCTAGGACAGAGTCTAACTTTCCCATACTCAGCAGCCAAAACAAAAGTAGGTGGAGTGCCCGTTCTGGTCCTCCTGGTACTACTGTCTGTGTCCCCAGACAGCTGGAGCCAAACCTCTCTGCTTAGCTTAACATTTGTGGGCAGCTCAAACCAGCTGCTTCTTTGTGTCTCACTGTGACAGCTCAGGAATGTGAGGAGAGGGAATGAACAAAGAAGCAAGGAGGGGACTGAGGACAGAAGCCATAACTGCTCCCCCAACTGCAGAAAGGGAATGAAGCGATGGTGTTGGAGGGAGGCCCAGGCTGGTGCTGCATTACCAGTCTAGCTTCCTGAGCTTCAGCTGCAGTTCCCACCATCCCTCAGGTTTCACCTTCTCTCTTTTTGTCATGAGGTCCTGGCCTCAGCTGCTCTATGGATGTTTCCCCCACTGAGGAAATCCCACTGTCTCTTTTTACTTCCACAGGGACCACAAATGCAGCAAGTGTTAGTGCTGGAGCTCTGTCATACAGGATGCTTTTGTCTGCCCAAATCATGCCTTTCTTCCTCCTGTCCACTTGAAAGCTCCTTTGGCTTTCACATAAACCAGCCCCAAGCAGGGCTGTGCCACAGTTCTGCTGTACAGAGCCGTCCTGGGGTGGGGGGAGAAGGATCAACCCTCAAATGGGGGCTGCAACCTCCCTGCTTTCCTTCAGGGGTCTCTGAAGCCAGGAATCCTCATCCCTGTGGGATGGGATCTCCACATACCTTGCCCTGGTCTTTTGGGAGAAGGCGATGGTGAAGGTGTGCCATGGGGTTCACATGGAGTTAAACATGGCTGGGTGACAATGCCTTCCCCAGCTTGGCAAGGTGTTGCTCACTGTCATCTTGGGACAACAAGCAGGAGGTGGCAGCAGGGAAGCACACCAAGAAAGGGACAAGGGACAGGCTGCCAGACCTTAGGCTGAAGGTGCTGAGAGATGGCCAGCATGGTGCTGAGGACAAGACACAGCAGTCTCCTCCACAGCCTTCCAGTCCAGCAGCAAGGCCAGCTTGGTTTTCTTCCTCTCCAAGAGCAGAAGGAAGTTGCTGCCATTTGGAGAACCCTTTTCCTTTCCTGGGAACCCTGGCTGTGAGATCAGGACATTGGCTTCCCAGGTTGGTTCCCTGGGGGTGCAGCTGCCATGACTCCCCTCATCTGCCTCTGTGGCATATGCACTTCCTGGTCTTTCTTCCCCCCACTCCAAAAACCATCAGTCACTGGCTTGAGTCACCATGGCCACATCCCTAGGTAAAAGGTGTCTGGGGAAGCCTGGGCAAGTTGGGAGCGAGGGCGAATTTCTAGTAGGAAAATGCTGGCAGTGACGGAGAAGTGCTGCTGTATGCACAAAGTGTGCATACAAATGTCTGATTTCAACCGTCCTAAAATTTCAAAAATCACTCCTAAACTAGGTAGTCCTAAGTACATGCTGATGGCAGCACACCTTGTCCTTTCCTTGCGAGCTTTCCATGTGTTGTGTGAAGGGATCATACTGTGACATGGCAACTCAGACATGTCCTATCTTAACCTGCATCCAGAGGCCAGACAGGAATGACTTCCACCCTTCTGGCTATATCTGAATTGGAGAGCATCAGCAATGCTAGGGTCAGCTCTCTGGCTGCTTGTGGGACAATAGAAGAGCAAAGGAGGTGGTCCTCATCCCAGGGAGCTGGGCCTATGCCCATCATCAGCTTGGACCTGGTTGTTGCATCTGTGCTGTTGCGGTGAGTGGAAGGTGGGCTGGCAAGTTCCCCCTGACCACCCTGGTGTCCAGGGCTGCCTCCTGCTCCTTCCCCAGGCCTGGCAAGAGACTGCTGGAAGGAGAACTGATCCTCACCATTATACAACCTCTTTTCAGATGTAGAGAGCAGTAAAGTCTGAGCCTTCTTTTCTCCAGGCTAAACATTGCCCACCTCTCAGCTGCTTCTCATAGGACTTCCTATCCAAACCCTCCACCAGCTTTGTTGCCCTTCTCTGGGCTCTCTACAGCACCTCAATGTCCTCCCTATAGTGAGGGGCCCAAAAGAGGATTTGAGGTACAGCCTCACCAGTGCTGAGTGCAGGGGGACCATCCCTACCCCGGTTCTGCTGGCCACACTATTGCTGATACAGGCCAGGATGCCACTGGCCTTCTTGGACACCTGGGCACAGCTGGCTCATGTTCAGCTGGCTGTTGATCAACAGCCCCAGAGTCCTTTGGGCAGCTTTCCAGACAATCTCCCCCATCCTTTAACCCTGCATGGGGTGGTTGTGACCCAAAGGCAGGATGTTACACTTGGCCTTGTTGAACCTCATACAGTTGGCCTTGTCCCATCAATCCACCATTCCACTAAACTGTGCAAGACTACACTCCCTCTTCCTCTCATCCTACTCAGCCCCTCTCCGCTAATATTCTCTTGTTCCTGCCAACTCTATGAGTTATCTCTCAACACCACCATCGAGTGCATTCTCCCCCCGCCAGAGACCAGAGGACGCTTCGCTCCGCCACCCCTTCTCAACCTTCCCAGCGCCTCGCCGGTGATCCGCGTCCAGCGGCGGGAGGCCCGGGGGGTCCCGGGGGATCGGCCCCGCTGCCCCTCCCGGCGCGCGGTGCCCGTGTGTGGGCGGGCTCCGGGACGTGCTCGCTGGGGAGCGCCGCGGCGCCGCACATGCTCACTGGCCGCGGAGGCACCGCCGGAGGTAGGGGCTCGCTCCGCCGCCGGAGGAGCCGCGCTGTCGCTGCGTCCGGGCCGCGGCATGGCCCGCCCGCTCCCGGGCCACCGC
>VZUI01028860.1:0-17686 GCA_013401135.1 Cettia cetti | reverse complement strand
CTCCAGTAGTTCCTTGGCTTTTTTTTTTTTTTTTTTTGAACTGTAGAGACCAAAATTGAATGCAATAGTCCAGATGTGGCCTCCAAGGGTGGAAGAGAGGGACAGGACCTGCTGGCCACAGTCTTCCTCACTCGAGGATATTAATGGTCTTCCTGGCAACAAGGGCACACTGGCTTGTAGTCAGCTTGTCCTCCCCAAAAATTCCCAGTTCCTTCTCCACAGAGTTGCTTTCTTTTCTAGGTCAGGCCCTGACCTGTAATGATATTTAGGGTTATTTCTCCCCACATGCAGTACCCAACACCTGCCTTTGTTGTAGTTTATAAGGTTTCTCTCCATCTAACTCTTCAGCCTATCAAGGTCCTGTTGAATGGCAGCACAGCCTTCAGGTGTATCAGCCACTCCCCAGTTTTTATCATCAGCTGAACATTATTCTACAGTTCTTTTCTTCTCTTTTTTCTTTCTTACAGTTTGCCAAAAGATTTGGTTTTGGTTCAGTGTCAATCTGAATTAGAATATATTTCAAATTTCTGATGAATTAAGAACTTCCTGGATCCTACAGCTCTTCAGAACAACTGATTTTTTCAATGCAAACTGCACAGCTTGAGTTACTGACAAGAACATCAACATGAAAGAATTTCAAGGTCTGAAAATGCTGGAACATAGATACCAGGAAAGCAGAAATCACTCTGTCCATCCTCTGTTTTGAACTCAGGGGAAGACTGTCTAAACCTAGACATGTCAAATGAGATTAAATATTCCAGGTTTTGCAAACAGGCATTTTCTTTTTTTAGGCTGTTAAATTGAAAAAATCAGAAAGCTCTACTCCTTCATCAAAATGGCATTTACTAGTATTTTTATTTTTTGTAATTTTGGTTATCTTTTGACATTCTGATGTCATATGATATTCTGATATTCCAGAATGATAACATTGATAATGAGTAGCTATTGAGAATACTGGAGAAATAAAAGGATTAAAATTCACTGTTAGTATTATGAGATATCAATAAAGATATGTAGCCAATGCAAACTTATTAAAATGACAGCTCATACATGATTAACTGAATACTTTGAAACATTTATCTACAAATTCAATGATAATTTAGAGGGAAAGAAAAACCTCACAACAACATTCTTCATAATTAAGATACCTCCAGCAACAAGAAAAGAAACTGGATAGAAATAGCACTGTAAAACACATACCAGATAAGAGATCTTGCTGAGGCTTGGCACTAATGCTTAAAAACTGAATTTTCTGTAAAATGCAGTGCTAGTGGAAACATCTTATTTGTCTAATTACACTTGCAGCAAAATGCTGTGTGTATGAAAACAGCATGAGGTGGGGTTATTTAATCTTATGTAAGTAAACATTATTGCATATTTTTCCTTTTATAAGAGCTCTGATTTGCATGTGTACATATTAATTAGTACATTAACTCCAAACTGTTTATGAAAAAGAAAATGGTGCTGTTATATTTAGTGTCATGTACCATTCAGCTTTATATACAGGGAAGTTTTAAAATACGTATGCAATGAGCAAAATTATATAAACTCCTCCAGTTATTTTCATCACTCATGACCTATAGATTTTTAACCTAACCAACACAATTAATATTGAATTTCTAGCATCAGTTTTAGTGCTTGTTCAGACTTTATGCTAAAATTCTACTTAGTTACTTACAGTTATGCTGATTTTTTACTAATCTGTGGCAGGGATTTCAGTAGGGTTAAGACTTGCAATTGTGTTAAGGTTGGGAGTGAACTCCATTAAATTTATAAAGATATTTATTATCTCATAGTTTTAGTCATGGCTAAAAATATCAACAAAAGAGCTTTTTTAAAATAAAACCCAGAAGATCAGTTTTATAGAATAACTACTGAACATCGGCCATGTCTTATAGCTGTGTATTTAAAAGGCCATGCATTAAAAAAGGATCTTAATTTACTTAGCAGACAATACCAGCAGACTGTTACATTCACTGATTCACTCAAATACAGGTATTTTCATGGATTTAGTTTTTAAACAGTGTATTTTTGCCATCACATTATTTTAATGTGGTATCAACCCATGATAATTTAATATCAAAAATTGTGGACAAACCAGAGAGAGAGAATTTAAGTGTCTCAGAGCATAATCTCCATGCCCAGATGGAACACTTCCAGAAGGTATCCATTTTATCTTTTTTTTTGAGAAGATTTGTTATTAGATGTTAGAAGTTAACATCCTAACCCTATAAATAAAGAAATCTGACTAAATCTTTTCACAGTTGTTATGTTGTGCTCCTTTCCATTCAGTATGTTCTTGATCACTCTGGCAGTGGAGAGGTTTTCTATCAAGATTTTCCTGGTTTTTTCACTCTTTCTAACCCAACTTTGCCCTTTCTTACCCACTTCTGTCAACAAAAGCAGCTGTACCTCAGCCCCTCAGTCTTAGGGCAGAAAAAGTGCCTTTACCTGCCTCTCTAAGAAACTTTGAGCTAGTGATGGTCTTCAGAAACATTTTTGCAAATGGAAGATGTTCACACCAAAGCACTTGTATTCGTGGCAGCAGTTAATTTTTGCTTGTAAAACTAATTTAACCATTAGGAAGTACCTTAGTTTGTGGAGAATGCTGAAGCAGTTGACTTATGATTCAGAGCTCAGCACAATTTGAGCTGATTTCTGCACAATAAGAATTATTTTATTTGCAGTTCTTTTAATAGGGCTTCCGTTGTACTGACAAAATATTATTTCTAAATAAGAGAGGCAATATTTGAAGGAATTAACTGGAAAAACGAGTTAATACTGTTTTGTGAAGGCAAAGATATGAGGATCAAAGTACCTGCAGGACCCAATCGTTGTATCGTTCGGCTTATCAGGCTTTTTTATGCATAAATATACCTACAATTTCTTTAATTTCAATCTGTAATCTGTTTACTGGGAAAAAGTACTGAAAAAGCACAGTCTGCTTTGAAAATATTCCACTGTGAAAACAGCAATCAGGAAGTCCACTGTCAATAATTTACATACCAAACACATTCTGTTCCCAAGTAAACAAATGCTCGTTAGATTTCCGTATGCAAATATAGCCAGAAATCCTAAAAATTATGGTTTTATACGACTCATCATCCCCATAGGATTTTTAGTTAGTTTCAAGGTTAGAACTGTTACACCTGACTTCAGCTCTACGTTTGCTACCTATATATGTCCACAGACTAGTCTTTAGGCAATGGAAGCACTTGCACATCTGAATATTTATTTTAGCAAGGTGTGAAGCATCCTTCAGAAGTGCCTCAACCTCGCTACTGGCTTTCGGAAGCCCTTAGCTCATTTTCTTAGTCTCAAAGCTGAACCTTAAGTAGTTGAAATAAAGTGAAATTTCAGTCTTAGATAATTTATGTGCTCTGAGCCCTTCATGTGAATATAAAGAACATATTCTTGATGAATCAAAAGGTATCGTTTTGAATTGGGAGCTGCAGAGAAGAATTCCCTAAAGGGGAAAAAGGTTAATCATTGTCCAGGCTTATTCAAACTGAGGCCTCACTGCACAGATAGCCTGTTGCTGTTCTCTCTTAGGCAGTGTTTCATCCATGAGGGTAAACCTAAATTTACTAAAAAAAGCCACACAAGCATTCTCTAGATTGCTAAACATTGTTATTTAAAATATTGGAGCATATTGAACGAAATACTGGTAAAAAATACCTCAGATTTGTGAGTGCTAAAGAGGAAGTTCTATAAAACACAGGACCATTATTAATCTAATTCGTGTGCATGGATATCTGGCTAAGTTCAGTGATATCAGTTCAAGAAAAATGAACGTAATCAAAAATATCTGACAAAGCACACCAACAAATTTTTTTTTTTGTCCAAAGGCCGTATTTATGCATCACAGATTTTATGGGACAATAGTTGTTTTTTTTTTCCCAAATGATATTTTTTCCTCTCTTTCCTATTTTCAATAATCAGACATATCTCTGTTTCAGAATGAAATCTCTGTTTATGATGGTTCCTCAGGTGATATTTTTTAATTCCCTAACTTAATTTCAATATTTAATTGAACCTGTGTGCATGTCTTGGTGAGAAGTGCTGAGTAAGCATGTCAAATGTATCTTTTTGCCAGGGGTTAGGTCAGGACAGACTTAAGCACATGCATTAATTAGTGTGCAGTAACAAAGTCCATGTGAAGGATTTTTGAGTATTTGTTGTGTCTGTGACAAGGTAGTTATTAATATGCAGAACAATACACAGCTGCAGAAACAGGTTACTTTTAATTCCCCTTTCCTGCTTTGCTGGAGAGGTGGTTGTTGGCGTTCAAGAGAAGCATGATGCTAAATTTGTTACTTCTGGTCATGTGAGCTTGGTCCCAGGTGTTCCTGGAGGTCCTCTGTGGTCAGGTGTCCCCAATGGTGGATGGGGTATATGAATTGGAAGCATCTTCCACTCAATTTGATTTTTACTACTCGGCAAATGACCCTGAAGATCTGCCCATTGATTGTTGTAGTGTGTTAATTGGCAAGTATTCACGTATCATTTCAGTTCCCATATATCTACCATTTATGTGCTCGGGTTTGGGATATTTCTAGATTTTTTTTTTTTAAAGTTCAGTAGGGTTTTTGTTTTCTTTCTTTTCTTTTTGTTTGTTTGAGGTTTTGTTTGTTCATTAATTTTTAATAATGGCTAAGTGTCCTTTATTTAGCAATATTTACACCTCAAAAATCATAATATTCTGAAACTCAAACTGCAGCAAACCTACTTATTGGTGTGATGCCAGATCATGGCATTCAAGGGCATGATGACTTTAAAAACTTAACTAGCTATTTTCCCATAGACTAACCAATAGTACATAAGCTTAAGCTGACCCAGGAGAAATAGAGATGGACATAATCATTTAGGTCGAAAAAGATCTCCAAGATCATTAGGATGAATGCATTTCTCAGTCTGAGGACCTAGATACAGGTCTAAAGTCTGAGATTCAGCTCCCTACATTCCTTGGATAAACTTGGCCCAATCATTTATCCTTCTCATAGTTTTGTCTCTGACTTCTAAATATGCTCCTGAGAAACATTTATGTCTCCAAAATTTTCTCTTTTCTATGTATCTGCAGATGAATCTACCATATTGTCTGGAATAATCACTTTTCAGGAGGAGAATTATCACACTGTAATTAATACATAATTACACATAGCATGGACCCCTGCTAGCTGTGTCTGTTCCCCTGGTTGTTCTGTACATTTTATATGTTGGCACTCAAGATAATCTGCTCCATGACCTTCTCTAGTATTGAGGCTAGGCTGACTTGGCTACAGTTCTCCATATCCTCCTTCCAACTCTTCTTGTAGATAGACTTGACAAGTTGCAGACATATGATGCCTCCATGGTTAGCCAGGGCTGCTGGTAAATGATGAAAGTTCCTCAGTGAGAATTTCTGTTTGGCACCCTCACCCCTCACCACTGAGTGGATCCCATCCAGCTCCAGAGACTTGTGCATGTTTTAGTGCTATAGCAGGTCACTGGCCATTTAACCTTGGATTATGTGGGCTTTATTCTTTTCCCTGTCCCTGTCTTTTAGCTTAGGGGACTGAGTCCCTGGACACGAAGTATTAAAGACTACAGAAAATAAGGCATTAAGTATCTCAGCCTTGTCCTCATCCTTTGTCATTATGTTCCCATCTGCATTTAATGAAGGATAGAGATTATCCTTTGCTTTCCTTTTGTTGTTAGTGTATCTTTAGAAATATTGTTTATAGTCTTTTATGACAGTAGACAGATAAAATTCTAGTTAGGCTTTGGCCCTTCTGATATTTTACTTGCATGACCACACAACAAACATCCTTGTAGTCTTTCTGACTTGCCTGCCCCTTCTTCCCTCAAAATTGGGCACAAATGACTCTTAACACAAATTAAATGAGGCCTCAGCTGCAGAGGGCAAAACAGGTTTGCTAGAGGATACTACTTCAGAATAGTTGTTTATCCATGGTAACAACAGCATTGTTACAGGATACTACTTCAGAATAGTTGATTATCCATAGTAACAATAGCATTTCAGATATGGAGCCTTGGTTCAGGATGAGCAAAAATAGCAAGCTGGGTTTGTACTTTTCTGCATGAAGTTCTATAAAAAGTCATATAGTAAAGCTTGCTATAAATAATCTACCCCTGTTATCAATCAGCTCTCAGCCTGACAAGTATGCTGCCAGTCTGCTCCACTGGCTCAATCAATGGCACTGTGAGAATACACTTCTTGTTTGTGGCATCCAAGCCTGCATTCCATCATTTCAGCAGTTCGTATTGTCCTTGTTATGATAGTCTGATGATTTAATGACGTAGTGTGCTAAGGGGTATAGATGACTTTTCGTTGATAAAAACCTACAGAGACCTACTTCCATCTGGGAGATAGGAAATTATTTGCAAATTTACTTTCCTATTTTGTAAGTAAAGAATTTATTGTTTTTCTTATTCAAAACTTGCTGTTAAAAAGGATTGGGAGATGCTGTTTGTGAATGATAATGTTCAATGCTGTCAATCACAGTTAAGGCCCAAATTTCTGAAATAACATTTGTCTGCTGGAACTTGCTCCCTGACTTTTCCTTCACTTCCTCTCTCTCTTCCATCTCGTGTTTTTCATGTGCCTCTTGTTTTCCATAAATCCATTTTTCATTTCATTTGACATATGAACTCTACAACTTCAAGGCAGACCTTAATATTTTTTGGAAGCTTGGTGGGGTCTGTTGTAAAGGTGGTGACACTGGAGGTTGCATCTTTCTTCCATTATAATGGTGAATGTTTCATACATATTCTTGCTTATGTCTGTGCTACTCTCTTATTTGCTTACTTCTAAAAGTGTCCCTGAAATAAGAGAAAATAAGTAAAGTTAGGAGTTGCTACAGTGAATGATATTAGATTATTAGAGGTAACAAAGAAGTCCTTTACTGTGACGGTGGTGAGGCACTGGTACAGATTGCCCAAAGAAGTTGTGGATGCTCCATTCTGGGCAGTGTTCAAGGCCAGTTTGGATGGGAGTCTAAGCAAACCAGTCTAGTGGAAGATGTCCATTCCCATGGCTGGAGGTCATCAGAATTAGATGATCTTTTAAAAGTCTGGCATTATATAATTATATTCTCTTATAATGAGAATGCAGAATTTTTGTTTACATCATGCAGCCATTACTGGTGGGTTTTCTATGTTCCATGATTAATGAGAAATTGCAGATATGCTATGTTGATGTGAAAAACAACCAGAAAGTGGTTATTTATCTCTGCTACTTCAGAATTTATTGCATTGTTTCCTGTAATGCATTCTCCAGTGCCAGAAAGAAAGAATCAGAAATGTTCAATTTATTTAGAGAGAGATCCTGAATTCCACTCTAGGCATACAGATTCTTGCAGTATTCCATGCCTGCTAGAATTATTCCACACAGAGAGCTTTTTCCAACACTTATCAGAAAGGAACTCTGGGTATGAAGACTGTCTAGTTGGGTTCTATCAGGATAAAAAGATTTTATCTGGGTTATAACCTCTTCAACAGAAGCTCTAACATGATCTTGGCAATAGCCTTGTGACCTCTATTGATTCTTTCCTGTAAAATAAGAGATACAGCTGTGTACCACCAACATTGCACATCACAGCCAAATATTTAAGCAAAAACTCACCTTTTGTGACCATACACACAAAAAGTAACAAACTCCAGAAGAAAAGATGATTGAATCCCTTCCCAATGTGTTTTTGAGACAAAGATTTATTAGTCTTAACATAATATTCAAACCTAGTATCATCTCCTATACATAGAAGTAAAGAGCCTGTCTTCTCAAATTGTGGAAAAAATTGATTTTCTTTCTAAAGTCCACTGGGAAATTTTAAATCTTCCATTCACTTCAATATATCTCAAACACTACCCTTTAGACCTTCTGCACAGACTGACTGAGATCTTCCAGAGCTCATAGCTGGTCTGCACTATGCATAATACCTGTCCGGGTGTGAATACTTGCATCTTCAAACCAGAAAAATACCCAGTGTAAGATACCACTGGAAGTGACAGTGCAAATACCCTGTATGACAGACAAGACCACTCCAATTGCAACCATCTGGTCGAATGTAGCTTCAGAACATGACTGTTTCTTCTCTTTCCTCCCACCTGTCACAGGTTAGTCTGCAGATATTCTTGGTAGAATACAGAAAAAATTGGGGTTCATGAAATCAATTGGAAACAGATAAACATGGAGGAAAACCCCCTTTTTTTTCCTCTTTAATTATTTTCAATGTCATTAGTCAAAACCTTAAGCTAACTTCACATATGTTGTCATTATCCATGTGAATTTACAGTGTTATGATGACAGAGTTGCATTTTATTGTAAGAATGAGACATCTTTCTTTAGCCTGTTTCTGTGATGAGTGATTGTCCTTGTTGACAAATGGGATAGTAGGTGGAGGTAGTGGGAGGCAGCTCTGGAAACCCGTGATCACATTTACAGAGAAGCTATCAATAAAGGAAACCTTTGCTTCCAGCTTCTGGTTTTGTGTACCTTTACCTTATAAATTGTTGCAACCAACAAAGCTTTGATAATATTCAACAGAAATATTAAACTTAAAACTTGAGAGATATTAAAGGATAAAAAAAAATAGTAGGAAATAATTTTGTGAAGGATATGAAGGTTAGGATTTTCTGTCTCTCTTCATTCTTGTAATTTTTTTTTCTCTCCCCCTCCCCCCCCATTTGCACTCCCTGTTTATTATATGGTACTGAGTTACCTTTGTTTAATCAACAGTCTGATGTAGGAACTCTCACCAGGCTGATTCTTCACATCTCAGACTGTCTGGAGCCTACTTCCATCAAGCAGTGTCTTTGTACTTAACACCTTAATGGTCCTGAGGCGAGAGAGAAATAGCAGTTCTTTGAAAGGAGAATAATTACACCCAGACACACAAATGCATTTGGTGCCAGATTTTGTTACCTCAAATAAGCAAAATTAAAACAAATGCCTTCTCTTCTACACTTACAGCACTTGTCTCTTCAGGAGGTTTAGGACAAATGGATTAGGAGACACTAATGACCTAATCCTGTGCCCTTTGAATCCTGGATAATTTTGACATTGACTTCAGTGGGCAAAAAGGCAAAACAGAAAAACCTCTTGAAGGAAATTATTCTCTTTGTTTGACATTGCTGATGTTTTACTAGTCAGCAGTTGCAGAGTGAGACATTTAGAAGGTGATGAGTCACCAAATGCTTATGTGCCAATATTTAATATTAGTAAGCTCTGCTTATTGTCTGACATTTTTGAAAGCGATTGGTGATTTTAGTTATCCAGCTCAGCGACATCCCATGGGCATGAGCCGCTTCTCAGTTTCTGTGCTTACGTGTTTCTGTACTTGTGGTACACACCCAGAAACTAACCCAAATCACTCGTCATAAAATTCTGCCATTTCATATAAGCTGAAACAGTATTTTGTAGGCTGTGACAGAAGCCATAGATTCATCCACCCTAACTGTAGTTATGTGTGCTTCCAAGCATGGAAGTTTTTTCAGATGTGCCTTTGAAAATATAGACCCTGTGTATATTTCACCTCTCAAAAAACACAATTTGTGCTAACTAAACATATTTGTTCAAGACAATATATAATTACAGTCACCTGAAGAAATGGGGTTTAAACTTCCTCAGTAAAGAGCTCATGCACTCTCGCCTTTTCTCACTTCTGCAAACAAAGAAGAATCTGTATTTCCTGCACTGGGGAGCCAACTGCATTCACATTTAGCTTTATTCTCTCTTTGGGTCAGCAGTTGCTTGTTCTTGCCTCCCAAGCATGTAACTCAGGTTTCTATCCCAAAACCTTTGACCTATCCCAAAACCTAATTCATATACTAATTAATAAATCACTGGTCGGGTGAGCTCTGCCCTGTGATTGACCCATACTGGCTTATATTTTCCTGTGCTCTCTGGCATGGTTTTAGCTGATGATGGCTAATGGTTTTTCAGCACATTCAAGCACAACGCAGGGCCAATAATTTTTCCAATAAGAGAGGAATGAGGACTTCCTGTTTCTAGAAAAATACATGTAAATAATACCACACCAAGTGGCTCAGGTCAAAGGGCTGTCTGGAGCTTGCTTTATTTACTAGTCTATGTGTTGACCCTATGCAGACATGTACCATTCCACAGGGCATTTTCATATTAAGGACCAAAAATGAAAGAAGGAGCTGAAAACAAAGAATTCAGTAGTGCTTTCACCCTTTACAACCTGTAAACAAACTTAGCTTCATGCTTGCTGGATCTATGTCAATGAACAACAGCTGAAAAGCAACCAAACCTCTCCAGCTTATTTTGTTAATTATCTTCTTGCAAGATTCTGGTATAGAAAAAATAAGGCAGAGAATTGATCAGGAGGTGGAATCTTTACCCAATTTGAATGAGAGAGTTGCTGGATGATATGGGTTTGTTTTTTTTTCTAAACCTCCAGTAGATTTAAGCAGCAATAAACAACTTTATGTGCAATTTATCCAAACATATTTTTATTTGCAATAAAAAAGAAAGTAATCAACAAAAGAAAAATGGAACCATTACACATGAAAACGAGTACATAAAAATAATCACTAAAGGATAAAAAAATGATGATGCTTATGAAATATTTTTGCATACTGGTCTTTAAAAAGGAATAAATACCTCCTAGTACCTTATACATTGGTGCAAGAGGAAAGATATTTTTCTTAAAAAAAGTCTCATTAATTATAATGCCTAATTTGTGTCTCAGACACATCTATTAATAATGAAGTTATTAAGCATAAGAATGGAGGTTATACCCTGGCCATTTTTGTTAATTTATTTTCAAAAAATTTTAAAAATTATTTATGATAATGGTGTTGGGGCAGAAGAAGTGCAATACAGCCTAAATGTCATGGCAACAAAAAAAAAAAAGCAGTGTATATATTTTGTGCCTTACACTGCTGGTGAACAAAAATTAAATTAACTGTCATATCATGATAATTTTAATAATATAATCAAGAGAACAGGTGTGCACCAAGTATTAAATGGTGTCTTTCAGAAAACTTTTTTTTATTCTACTGTATGACCAAGGGATAACACAGTTGCTTTTTGCAGCTGAATAATGGTCTAATTATTTACATTTCCTTGATTTTATATAAAGGAATAATATTTTGACAGGTACATTCCCTGGATTTGCAGCACTAGCTAAAGAAAGTTTCTTACAGCAACAGCTTTATAGCTTTCTCATTAAAGGATATATGAAGTCAGAAGGCAGGATAGTAATAACTTCACATTTTTGCTCTCTTTTTTCCATGCTTTTCTATTTAAGAATAGGCCTTTGAATAAGGACTTTCTTAATACAAAATTGCTGTTTCCCCCTTAGAGAGTGATACTAATAATTTTTCTCCTAGTTGACCATTTACAATTTCACATAAATCCAAAGTAATGAAATGCCTTCCTTTCATTAAAAGGAATTTGTTTTGAGTTTATAAAGAAGATTGGAGTGTTGTGCATGTGTCTTTTAACTGGAATGTGGAACCTGAATACAGTTGTTGCATACTAAAGTAGCTTCAAGACGAGGTGCCATCTTCTTCTCCTTCTCCTAAGTACAGACTTCTGAAAAAAACCTATCAGTTTCCTTTTTAAAGGAGGTTATTCTATTGAGCTTTCAGCATCTGTTATGAAGAGTAGCTGGAAAGCTCATAAAATAATATTTATACAGCATGTAAATAGGCTGTGCAATTCACATCTATGAGTATTAACCTTATATGAATTGAAAAAGTTACTGGAAAAACTATGGAAGAAAGTGTGTCACAAAGTATTGAGTACAGACATGTTAGGACTTCATTGAGAAACAGTTTGTTGGAGTTGGAAGACTTTTAGGGAAGGATTTTCCTTTTTTTTATTGAACCCTCTCTATAACAAGTTACTTCTTTTGGCTATTATTGAAAGGATGCCTTTTTGCAAACTATGCTTTGTTTCCACAAACTAGAGTTATTAACAACCTGGTGGTCTAGATTCTTAGCTGGTACAGAGGAACTTTAAACTATATAGATACTGATATGGTTTAAATGTAATAGAACTAAAACTCATATATTTTGCAAAAGTTAAAACTCTGCTTAACAGATGAATTGACACATTAACTCTGCTGACACATTAGTATCTGCTCTTCCTGACATGTCTTTGGAAATATTTGCTTATTAGTGGATAGAAGTTTCAAGAAGTGTACCCAAGCTGGGATGTTCCATCTTTTCTGTTAAACTTCCAACAATGACTTGAGGTATTGTGTTGCATGTCTTATTCATTCCTAGCTCTGCACTTCAAAATATTGGATGAAATACTTGGTCAGTAAAACTTACATAGGACCAAGACTTCAAGACTTCCGTTCTATAAATTCTCATGACTAATAACATCCACTAATTACAGCAGACTCTTACATGACCAAAAGTCATGGCAATAGAATCAGAGAATCACAGAATTATTTGGGTTGGAAAGGTCGTCATCCTGTCCAAGCCCCCTGAAATGAGCAGGGAAATATTCAATTAGACCAGGTTGCTCAGGGTCCTGTCCAGCCTGATCTTAATTGTTTTCAGGGATGTGGCTTCTCTCTGGGTAGCCTGTTCTTTCCAGTATTTCACCAACATTATTGTAGGAAGTCTCTGGTATCTAGTCTAACTCTACATTATCTTAGTTTAAAACCATTATCCCATGAAATATCACTGCAGATCCTGCTAAAAAGTTTGTCCCCATCTTTCCTACAGGCCCCTGTTACATACTGGAACATTCTATAAGGTCTTGCTACAGCCTTCTCTTCTCCAGGGTGAACAACCCCAACTCTTTCAGCCTGCCTTCATAGCAGAAGAAACAGCCCTCTGAGCATTTCAGTGGTGTTCTCTGGACCCTCTCCAGCAGGTCCATGTCCTTCTGGTGTTGGGGGCCCCAGAGATGGACACAATACTCCAGATAGGGTGTCACCGCAGCAAAGGAAAGAGAGAATTGCTTCCCTTGACCTGCTGGTTGTGTTTCTTGTGATGCAGCCAAGGGCATAGTTGGCTTTCCAGGCTGTGAGTACATGTTACTGAATTATGTCCAGCTTTTCATCCACCAGCATCCTCAAGTTTTTCTTCTCAGGGCTACTTGCAATCCCTTTTTTTTCCCCAGCCAGTATTGATACTGGGGATTTCTCTGACCCATTTGCAGGCCCTTCCAATTGGCCTTCTTGAACTGCATGAGGTTCTCACTTGAGCTTGTCCAAGTCCATCTGAATGGCATCCCATCCTTCAGGCATGTTAACCACACTTAGTATCATCTAGCATCCACAGTTAGGAAAAATCTGTATTTAGAAAAGCAGACCAACACATTTCTCTGTTGTCCCCAGAAGATCTTTAAAACTCTTAGACAACTTGAGATGATTTTAAAAAGTAATAGGAGCGATCAGCTTTTTATGTTTCAGAAAAACAAAGTGCTGCTTTACATGAATGTTTTGAATAATTTTTGAATTAAAATATCCAACAAAATTCATTTTCTCTATTAAACTGATTTCTTAAGGAGGCAGTAGATGAAAAAGTAATAAAACTTCTTAGTTTTATAATATTTTTATTTTTATTTATTTAACTAATTAACTAGTCATACCATATTTATTATTTCAAAGTGGCAATATGGTAGCTAGGACAATCAATACCAGTGGAAGACTGAGCTGTTCTCTCTTCAGACTAAGATGGGATTACCATTTAACAGGATTGCAAATACAACTCCGGTCCTCTTCTAATCTCAAGCTCTATTGAACCCATATTCAGAGAAGCAACAAATAAATGTAATGGAAGTGGGTTAAATAAATCCTCAGAAAGTGACTCATCACTTAGTCCTTCATGGATAAGCACAGATTTTGCTTGTCTTAAATAACCTTGAAGTAAGAATACACTGCATGTCATGGTGATTGTGTTTGAATCTATATAATTATTAAAAAGGTTGGTTTGGCCAGTATTTGGACAGATGGTGTTCACATCCCCAGTCCACGGTGTATTTGCAGGAGAGCTAAAGTTAAACTGCTTTTTTGCATTTAAAATCACATTCTGCATTTTACTGACAGCAGCTTTAATTGGAAAAGCTTCAGCTTTTATCCTAGCTGATATTACTTTCCCTCTAAGATGGATACATTTTGCAATTAATTTTTCTCTGTGGACTGTATTATGGTGTAAGTAATAATTAAACAAACCTTAACAGCTCCTTCCCATATGCAAAGACAGAAATCACCAGTGATAGACTCTGACCTAAACAGTTTCATTTGTATAGTTCTGTACAGAATATTTTCATTTCTGTTGTGAGTTCTTTAGTGAACAAAAATATTTCCTATGTATTTTGGCACTATAAGTGGAACAACTATGAACCTGATTTTTTTTGTCAGTTCTGTATATGATTTTTTTCTGTGCAGGTTTTAGGAAACCAAAGGCAAGAATGTAGCAGTTTTTGGTTTCTCTGTTTTAAATTAATCCAAAAACTAATTCTGTTGAAGGCATGGACAAATATCATCCTTTCATTTTTATGCACCAGAGGGGAAAGAATATTTCTCAATTTGTACCATGTTTGAATTCTAAACTCATGCACAAAGAGGCCTTCGATTTATCTAAGGGCAGTAGTGACATAGAGCAAATAGAATGAAACAATTGACTATGGAAGTCCAATTATAACTATCCTGTATTAAGAAATGAACCCCTGCACACTAAGGATAGCTTTAGCTCTTCTTATTCCAAAACTAAGCCAATGAAGTAATTTTTCTACAACACTTCACTTGTGTATTGAGATAAGTTTAAATTATATGCATTTTACCATGGGAAAATAAAAATTAATTTGGATCATTGCGCCTTAGGATATTCTGTCTTTGAATGTGTATTATTTCCCTGGTGGAGAACTCAGAATTGTGGAACACATTCAGCAAAATATTTGTGCTTATATCCAACTTTGAGTCAGCAAATATTTTCATTGCTATTGCATTTGAACTAAATTTGTACTAAAAATTGTTGCTGATAGGAGTCCTAACATCAGAAGTCATTACATATCAAGACCTTTATTTTCAGAATCAGAAACTGGACATATAAAACCAGAAACTTAGTATATAAATTTTTCCTTCAAAATATTATGTATTACATATAATATGAATATATATATAACATATATTGCATAGGAAGAAATAATATAATATTAAAAAATTCAGATATATTGTCATATACTTGTCAGCACCCTTTAACAGTTACTTCCCAATTGTAGACAACTAGACTCAAAATTCTGCAAATTTACCTTTATAGTATTTCTAAATCAGTTTTCTTAAAGACCGTCATCATGCAATTAATAAAGGCTAATCAGAAAAGGTTTTTAATAGCTCCTCAGCACTGTGCAATATTAATACTCTGTGCCATGACACAACCAGTATTTAATTAGGAGGAAAACAAGGACTTTTTTTGGTTCCACTGTTTCTGTAGACTGGCAAATTCATCATTATGGTGAGATTGAATTTTATGGCTGATTTGAGAGTGAAATTGGTGAATGAATAGGCTGTCTCACATTTTATTTATCTTTTCAATCTAGGCCAACAGAAGTAATCCCATTTCCTTTAATGAGCTTTCAGTCTTTGCTTTGCTATAGACATCTGCTCAATACCAATGCACATAACTTGAAGGTTGATGCTAGACCCTAAAATATCATAATTGTTCATCGTCTGTTCTCTGGTTTATCTTCGTTTTGTCATGGAGAGGCAACCATTATGAATGCTCTGCTTTTATGATGCATCCAGACAGTTTTCTGAATTTATTGATTTTGATCACTCTTAACTGTACTACAACCCCCATCTTACTATTATTGTGTTGACACTTACAATTTCATACTCCATAAAACATTTGACAGTGTAGCATTTTTACACACTCTTATGATACATCCTTCCTGTTATTAATATACCAGAAACATCAATACACAGGGTGGAAATGCCTTTGGCATGGCTTTCCATTCCCAAATACTGAGTCCAAAACATTATTTTTAGAGATTACTTTAAGCAAACTAGAGTTACCAATTATGTATGAAGAGATGTGTCAGATTGTTTAGTTTTGGCTGGCTTTAGTACTCTTTGAAAATTCAAGTCACCAATGTGGTTCAAATAGGGTGAGTGACTGAAAAATTACTTAAGACCATAAAAGAGCTCCTTGAAGACTAGGAGAGAAAAATCATTCTCAGGTCCAAACATCATTCACTTTCTCACCTCTAAGCACCTCACACCTTGCTGACATTGTTCTGGCCATTTGATGAGAAAAAAATATTGAGACCAAACACTTTCTCAGTAACCTTAATTTCCTCTCTTTTGCTTTAATCCTACTCTAATTTTTACAAACCAAATTTCAAAGGCACCTACCTGCAAACACAGCACAGACAGCTAGAAAAGATATATTCTCTAGGCACATCATCATCTGAAATCATTAAATTGCATTGCTTGATGGAGATCTCTTTTTTTTCCCACTCCCATAATTCAGGACTCACAGTTTCCCAGTTCTCCCCTGAAAAAAACTTTTCCAACAACACATCTCTGCGAATTTTTAACAAAACAAATAATATGGTTTAAGCAAATACTTCCAAAAACAACTTTTTATTTTTTAGTGGAGCACTCAGAGCAGTAATTGTCTGTTTCAGTCTCTATGAGCCTCAACAGCCATCAGATTTATATTTTATTAACACCTCATTAGCTTCAATTGTAAATTATTTTCTTTTTTTTTTTTTTTTTTAAAGAAATTATGTGCTCTGAGTACTAAGTGAATTCAAATAACTACCATAGAACAAAATGTAATTATGGAGCAGGATTTGCTGTAGTCAAAAAATTGCACTGCTCATTCCCTCTCCTTTGCAACTTGTCTTGTTTTCAACCTTGATTAAAATAGAGACAACCCAATTCCATTTTCAATAACTCCATAGGAACAGCAAGGTATAAAGGGCTGCCAGAGTCAGCACATCATTTAGCTAGGCTTACTCATATGTAGGCAGAGGATGCTGACGTCAACTCTAAAGTGAGCTGAGAGGTCAAATATCAAATTCAAAATTTGGGATTGGCATTCAGGTCCACCCTGTGACCTGTTTCCTAAGTGAAAATCGTTCCAGGAAAGCATTTTTGGCCTTTGGGTCATATGTTTAACTGATGTGGATAGCTGAACTTAATTAAATTGCATGCTGACATGGAAAATGGAATAAAAATAAGATGATGATGACTATTATTACTATTGTTACCATTGTTACTATTATTACTATTGTTATTAAAATTTAATGACTGACCTTTGCGTGTGAACTTTATGATGAACTGAGGTTTACCCACTTAGGATTAATACTTTCATAAATAGTCAGAGATTCTTATGCACGGCATATCCAAAATCCACTAATTTTTTTTATTCATGATTGGGTAGTAACAGGAAATGCGCAAAGTGATTAGATAAAAAAAAATCCCAATCAAAAAAACCCAACCAACCAACCAAAAAAACCCAAACCCAAAACAAAACCCCAAAAGACATTCCCCCATTCTCGGGTTCGTTCGGTGGGTTTCCCGAGATTCAGGTGGTTTAAAGTCCTTTGCCCTCTGGAAAGCCCCAAGCCAGACGCAGAAACAACACTGAGTCCTCAGATGTTCTTTTTCACAGTTTCTCATGTTGTTTATTATTTCTTATCTTTTCTTTCCGCTCTGTGCCCGGCCAAGGTCTTCACAGCACGGGCATC
>VZUI01028847.1:0-16277 GCA_013401135.1 Cettia cetti | reverse complement strand
TAGGATAGGATAGGATAGGATAGGATAGGATAGGATAGGATAGGATAGGATAGGATAGGATAGGATAGGATAGGATAGGATAGGACAGATAAATCTCAACCCCCAGATGTTCTAGGATGGGTGGCTTCACATATTGGCTTGGCCCAAATGATGGAAGTATGGAAGACAGTTCAAAAAATTGTAAGAACTTTGAAGAGTCCTTTGAAGGGCAGTTTTTTAATTCCAGTACTAGTGCCATGTATATGGTAATCTTCAGAAATGTGGCTAAATTTTGGCATGGGATAACAGAGTATATGCATACTAGGACAAAATAAAAGGAGTGAACAACAGAGCAGCCACTGAAAAATGATACAGATAAATGATACAGTTAAAAGCAAACTAAACAAAGCCAGCTACTGCTCCACACATTCTCAGCTGTGATACATTAATGCATAGCAAATAGGTATGAAATGTCTGGGAAGAAATACCACATAAAGAGGATTTGATGAATTAGGGGAGATCAGTGACAGAATTTATTTTAATTATTTCACCAGCATCCCTACATGCTCTGAGCAGATCTTCAGCTAGCTTGAATCAGCTGAGGCTCTGCTGCCAGATTTTGGACACTGGGCACTTCTTAGTTATATTTAATCTAAGGTTATTTCCTATTTTTTGTGAATAATCAGCCACAGCCCACTGGCTACAGGCCACTGATAGGTGAAAAGTCAACAGACATTTCACTCTGTTTGTCCTGTTTCAGACTAAGGTTTGTAGGCCGCACCTTGCAGGAACGTTATTATGGGAGTTATTAAAAATCTATTTTTGCTGAAAACAATGCAAACGGAAGGAAGTGAGCCTGTCAGGAGACTTATTTCCTATTCAAGCCGACAGGTAGTTGGAGAATGGCCATCTGGAGTTTAAAAATTGCCAGCCGAACCTCTCAGATTTGTCCCTTCCTGCATTAACACATTCACTCTGGATAGCACAGCGATGTTGTCATGGCACGACAAACAAGAAGCAAATTTCAGGCGGGGAAGGAATTGAAGGAAGTTAGTTAGCCATGAGAAAAGTTGTTTGCTCTTGCAGTGCTAATAGCCAAGAAGCAAACACTTGGACACGATCCACTCATCTGGAAACACTTTTGTGTCATGGGAGCACCAAGGTACCGAGCACAAGAAGCCATGGGGCAAGGGTTCGGCTGCCGGCATGACTCCATCCCCACAGGCCGCCTGCTCCCACAGCCAGATAGGCAAGTGTCCCAGCTCACACTGCTCTTGGCAAAACAGATCCTTCCTTCTGCCTGCGGTTCGAGGGTGCTAAATCTTCATTTCCTGAAAACAGGAAAAATCTCTACCTAAAGCCAGCTCTCACTCTGAGTCCTGCTGCTCCTTCTGCAAGGAATTGCACATTAGCCCATCCCTCTGGTTAAGTGAACCTAACAAAATCACAAGCAATCAATATGAAAAGCAAGTGAAGGCTTTAGGAGAGGAAAACTCAGCAGCCCTCCAGCACCTCCCCCCACAGCTGACCGTCCCTTTTGCACTTCACTGTGTTGACAGGATTACCCTACAATTTTAGACTCTAAGTCACATAGGGCTTCTGAGCTGAAGTCCATTTTCCTCACCAGTGAGTGAATGGGAAATTGCCTGCATGACTGGTTTGCTTGGCTTGTTGCAGTTCTTGTGCTGGCTCCAGTAAAATTTGTTTTCACCTTCAGCATGCTTTAACTCTTGGCTATGAAAACATCATTCACCAAGGGTCTATCACCAGAGTGTGGTTTGGCAAATGCATGTGTTGCAAAATACTGCTTGACCTAAAAAAAGCTTTTATATAATAAGTCTTGCACGTGGATCCAAGCCATCCCAAGAACAAGTAAGACTGGGGAGAGAATGGATTGAGAGCAGCCCTGAGGAGAAGGACTTGGGGTGTTGGTCATGAGAGGCTCAACATGACCCATCAATGTGCACTTGCTGCCCAGAAAGCAAACCATCAGGGCTATGTCAAAAAAAGCATGTCCAGCAGGTTGAGGAAGGAGATTCTGTCCCTCTACTCCACCGTCATGAAATACTGCACCTAGCTCTGGGGCCCCCAAAATAAGAAGATGGTGGACCTGCTGGAGTCCAGGAGAAGTGCACTAAGTTGATCACAAAGTTGAAGTAATTTTTCTACAAAGACAGGGTGAGAGAGAGCTGGGGTTGTTCAGCCTGGAGAAGGCCCTGGCAGACCTTATAGCAGCCTTCCAGTACCAAAAGTAGGCCTACAAAAAAGATGGAGAAGAACTTTTTACAAGACAATTAAGTGATAGGAAAGGGGAACTGGCTTCAAATTGAAATAAGGTAGGTTTAGATTAACTATAAAAAAGGAATTCTTGACTATGAGGGTGGTGAGACACTGGAACAGGTTGTGCAGAGAGGCTGTGGATGTCCCATCCCTCGAAGTGTTCCAGGCCAGGCTGGATGGGGCTCTGAGGAATCTATTCAAGTGGAAGGTGTCCCTATCCATGGTAAGGAGGTTGTAGTGAACCTTAAGGTCCTTTCTAACCCAAACCATTCCATGATTCTATGGTGGGGATCCCCTTTATAAACTCATCTCTCCTCTTCATATTTATTTTATGCCTCTGTAGTTTATATTATATACATACACAAAGGCAGATTTTGATCAGAAGAAGCTAGAAAAGAGGAAAAATACAGTTAGAATTTTTTTTGGAAGTGTTTCTATTCAGGGGATTGACAATTATGGAGGTTTTATGCCACTTTTTAAAATTGTAATATTTTGGAGGAAGACTACCAAATTCATACACTTAACAGAAATGGTTGTAAGCATTCTGTGTCATGGGGAAAAACAAATCTCTATTTGAAAGTGACTAACAGCTTCAAAAGAAAGAGATTCCTTTCTCCACCAAACTTTCAGACCCCATTTCAGGACCCTGCTGAATCAGGGCTCTCATGTGCTGAACTAGGGTAGCTGGCATTATTGGATATTAATGTGGTAAGGTAATCCCTCAGCAATCCATGACACTTATGTTTTTGGTTTTACTTAAGTTGTAATTTTCAAAGTTGGACAAGCTTGGAGGAAAAAACCACCTGGCAAACAAACAAACTTTAAAAATTAAAGGAATTTTCCAAGTTCACTGAATTTGCAAGGCTAGGCATACTGCAGCTTGATTAGTAGTCAATGAAGGAGAAACAATTACACACCAGAAAGTAACACTAAAGAGCTCATGAAATGTGGCCCCAATGTGTTTCATTTTATATTTTTTTATATATATATATACATGAAAGAATCAGCTGCTATGGTGATAGGCAAATAAAGTAAATAATTCCAACAAATATTCCATGAATCGGAGTTGTGAAATCTGTGAAAAACCTTATGTTCTCTTTCCATCCTCTTGGAGTAAAGAGCTGGTCAAAATGTGCTAAATGTGCTGCTTTGAGCCTAAACCTGCCTGTTGCTCCCTTATTTTCCTCATAACTGTTCTAACACATGCCACCAGCTGAAACAGACAAGGTGATGCAAGGTGAGAGGCTGACCTCAAAACTAACTTGGAGCATGCTAGAAGCTGGATTTCTCATAACATCATAGAAATATGCATGACGTTAACTGAGACACAGTTCCTTACTCCACAAACTGCACTAGAATCTACCTCTGTGCTACCTAAAGAGACAAAGTGTGTACTCCTTCTATTCTTTATTTAATCAGGTGAAAATGCAGTCATCAGGTAGACCTTAGGCTAACCATCTGATTATAAAATCCATTTTCTTCCTGTATTTGCAGTACCGAAATCCCACGCTGAATGTTCCTTTCAGTTTCCTTGCTGGATTTTGTATGTGCAGTTTATACCTGGTTTATTTCAAAATCTGTTTATAGTTTTTATTTCTTAAAAAAGTTGTTCTTCACCCAGATGAATGCTCATATTCACCCTTTGAATGGCATGTTTTATACTCAGCCTTGAATTCTTGGCAAACCATATACTCAAGATCTACTAAAATACTACATCCTTGTGGAGATAGTAAATTCCTTTGACCTTTTTCTGTAATAATAGATAAGTACCATAATCATTTGCCTCAATTACACCTGCTATGCCATTTTCACTTTGATTTTGAAAGGTGAATTTATTCTTTGTAATCATTATTAAGAACATATGTATTTCCTGCCATGGCAGTCTTATAAAAACACTAGAGGCATATGAGAAAAATTCCTCTGAGGCCTCAGGCACATTGACCTGTCCTGAGAATGTGAAGTGAGGAGAGATTGATGCATGGATTACCTGTCCAGGAATTTGGTAGTACTGGATTGGATTTTCCATGGTTTCTCTTAATTTTACTGATATTGCATATCAGTCAAATATATGCATCCATGCACACACGCAAATATGTACACACACACACAAAAAGTGCCCCTTCAGAGCAATGAGGATAATGTTAGAAAAGATGTGGCTGCAGTTTAGTCACAGACAGAAAAGTGAATTTCCACACCTTCATATACATCCTTGAGAGTGAAATTTCTGTTTTAGCTACATGGCTATAGTTATTTGTAGCTTAAATATTACATATGGTCAATGTTCCCTCCAAAGCAACTAGGTGAAAGGAATGAGTAGTTACCACTGGAATTATAATTGTCAGTAAAACATAGAGCCAGAATAGGCAATTCCAAGGAGATTCTTTGATTTAGAATTTAAAAAAAAAAAAAAAATTAAAAATATCATTCCATCAATTTATCTTTCTCTGTTATATCCTGGAAGACCCACTGAAGGCCACTGATATTTTTCTACTGATGTGGATGATGACACGTAAAGGGTGACACAAAAACATTTCAAAGTAAAGTCAGCTACTTTCTCAAAATTCATCTTCTGTTCCTGTAATTCAGAGAGTGGGACTGGAGCTACTTGTGGCTACTTCTAGAAAATTAAGAACACGAATATCTGTTCTCCCCCTAGCAATATGAATTATTAAGGCCAGAAGACAGACAGTTACGAGTCATTAGGCTGACCTCCTGCAACACATCAGTCTTTGAATTTCACCCAGAAATTCTTGCAAACCCATAACTCCAAGCTGATTTCGATCATACTGTTAGAAAGATGTCCAGTTTTGATTTAAATATTTCAAGGGATGGAGAATCCATTAAATCCCCATGGCAGATTGTACCAATGGATAATTACCCTCACCCCTAAAAACATGTTCCTTATTTCCTGTCTGTATTAACACAGCTTCAATCACTAGACTAGATCTCTATTTTTTTCCTTTGTCTTCCAGAATTAAAAAGTATTTATCTATGTAGGTAATTACAGAGACTGATTAAAACTTTACTCTAAAATGACAGTATATGGAACATTATTTTACCTTAGTATTAAAGGCTTCCCCTTTCCAGTTATACTGTAAAGAAAGAGTAAACACTGAGTGAATTTACCGTGAATCAGGAAAGATCAGACTTTTCCCTCAAGCCATTTTACTTGAACAGGCAGAAACAAAGCAACTAATCCGTAAGGATCTGTATTAAAATCAACAGCTTTATTACGCCCTACTTTGCACTTTATTTCCACATGCCCCAGTGTTTTGCAATACAGATTTGGTTTAGATTGGACAGTCTGTCTTGGCTCCACATTTTCAGTATTTAAGTCAGACTCCCAATATCTCTTCAATGGGATATTTAGGCCAACAGCAGCTTAGCTTGACTTTCTTACTTCAAAATGAGATGTACTACCACACTAGACACCAGAACTTCTCCAGGTATCATTTCTTTGAAGTCAGATTGAATCCTAGGGGACCATTCCAGCACTGCCTTGTACCCTGGATCACTCAGTTGGGTGGGACTGCCCAGTACAAATGCTAGCCCAAAGGCAATGACTTTATGTAGTGGGCAAGGAAGCAAAAGGGACAGTGCCTTTAACGAACCAGATTTTTGCCTGACTAACCATTTATAATAAGGTTAGTGAAAGGCATTCCATTTTTCAGCTTAAATGCTCTTTGCAACCATCATGGTAAAAACACATGTTTTGTAGTCTGCAATCTCTTTTGGCACAACTGAAACATTTTGCATAGCTTACTGATTTATTGTCTAGATGATCTTTTCTTTAGCCTTAGCAGTTCACAATGTCTCTTGTGACATTGCTCTTGACAACCTGATACCTGAGCAGAATTCATTCCTCTTTAGCCACTACCAAAAAGTAACAATTTCAGTGATAATTTAATGGCTTGTAATATACACATAAGCCACACAGACCAGATCAAGTGACATTCGCATGAAATGTTAGCCCCAAAACGAGGTCCCTAAATCCCTGTGTAATTACAGCTATCAATATGTTTAATGCACATGCATCCACCATCCCTTTCAGTGTTCAGTTTGATCCTTTGGATGCAGATTTGCAGCTCCTGTGCACTGAAGACGAAGCTCAGATACTGTATGAGGAATTCTAAGGTGTTTGGCTGAACAGGACAGGGTGGATTTTTTCTGATGAGATATTTGTTGAATTTAAAGAGCAAATGTTATTTTCTCACTGGTTATTTGTATAGCCTAAATTTATTGCAGATGAATTCCTTTTTACTCTTAGTTAAGTTTGCCTTTGTTACCAGTGCCAGATTTACCAGTTAATACACAAAAACATCACAGCCTTACAAACTGCAGCTTAAGGACAGATCTTTGTGCTTCCTTTTGTCATTAAGTGCAACAATCAACAAAATGCAGTCAGAAAATGATGAAAAGACTCAGGAGATGTTTAGTTGTAAAGCCATTAATTGTTTTTTATTACCTTTGCAGGATTTTTTAGGGAAGTCAACCTCCTAAAAATTTGCATGATCTTCTTATTAGGTAATCAAAGATCTAGAGATGTGTAAACTGGATCTGAAAATGAAAGCAGTCACTCATTTGCACAGCTTGTTTCTATCTACCATTCCTCAACACACTGGCATTTCTTCCTGCAGTACAATCTGATGACCCAGTGCATGTTCAGTACTCCAGCTTGTCTGGCAGTACAGGAATAAAAACCTTTCTCTCTGGTTCTCAGAGTGCAAGGTGAATGCTCTGTCCAATATTTCCCTATTGACAACCAGGTTCATAATAATTAATTGAGGGGGCAGGAGAGGAACCTGTGCTCCTGCCTTGAGCCCTCACATGCCAAGATACAGCCTGGAATTTTTACAGCTCTGTCCTGAAACTCTGACAAGAAGGGTTTACAACAGAAATCTTGCCAGACCCTTAACTGTAGCGACGCCACTATAATATTTATAAGTACATTATACTCTTTCCAAACATATGCACTTATTACTTATGTCTCTGCTTCTGCCTCTCTTCTGGAGGACTTTCCTGTATAAACAAAACAGATTCTCTTGCTTATACTTAGAAAATCTAATTGCTCTGCGTCTCTAGCTGTTGTACAAATGTCCAAACAGCCAAGAGATTCTTTCAGTGCATTTGCACAGCAGTAAGTATCTACAAAAAACATAAACTTCCTTTTCCACTTTGCTCTTCTTTTCTTTCATAAATCTGCCCATTTCACTCATGTTTGGATAAGATTCTTCTTTAAAAAAAAAAAGTTAAAAAGATGCAAGTCTGAGGTGGATAGGCCATCAGTTATACAGACCAGCCTTATAAGAGCTGACAATTCTGTCCCTTTAAGTAAACAGAGGAACAGAAAAGATACATAAACAAAAAGACCTCTTGCAGGGCTGACAGCTTGTCTGCTCCCACAAAAGCAGGTTCCCAGGGAAAGTGATTGCCAAATAGTAATAGGGAGTGACAGGGATTTCCTAGATTTTCCATAAACATCTCAAAGCAGTTTGTTCCTGGGCACAGATATGTCCATTTCTGCTGATGAGTTAGACAGATGTGGCCTGCAGGTGAGAAAGAGCTCAAAAGTAGCTAACCTGAAAGAACACAGGTTCCTTCACAAGGCTTTAGCATGATTCAAAGCCACCAGAGCTTTTAGTGAACACAGACCAGGATGTCCTCACCTGCTGCTGGGTTTCAGGTTTGCAAATCAAAGTCAAACTGAGGAATAACCTGACAGTGGCCTCAACTGAGTTTAAAACAAAATGAAATAGCATTCAATTTTGATAGTAGAATTCTACTGAAATCATCTTTCTTGTGAGCATTTAGTTGTATTTTAAACAGCAGCTTAAGATCGGTCTAGACCAACTCTAAAACACTAGGAAATCAAACACTTACAGGTATGAATATGTAGCCTGATTCTAGTCAGGAGCACAAGGTAAGTTTTCCACTTCAGCTGCCTTTTTACTCTTACGAAGAGATATCTCAGTTGTATCCGTTTGAAGGCTTAGATAATTCGGAAATTAAACTACTTCAAATTATGGTATGCATATAGCATGTAAAATGGAAGTATGGAGCAGGGGAAAGGCTTTTAACTGAAAAAGTAATACCTATTAATAGTATAAGTAATACCCATTACACACAGAAATTGTATAAGTCAGGTAAATTACTCCTGCGTGGGATTTTCTGGAAGACAGTTTCTCTGGTCTCTCTGATGCTGGTGCAGTCTCTCTTATCAGGAGAAATGTATACTGGTCAGCATATTTCTTCTACAGTTCTTCTGCTGTCATAAACAGGTCATAAAAAATGAAACAACTCTTTTCAAAAACCTACTATCACATAACAAAAGCTCTCTAAAGCATTCTTTTATGTTGCACTTTATTCTTTCTTACCTTTTGCTTTCTCAAAGAAAGGATTTAGTTTTTAGTGAGTAAGCTCTTCTGTCTACACATATGACATATGTGATATGGCTGCAGAAAGAATGGGGAAAGAGTAGACTCAAGTTATTCCTAAATTGTACAATGAGTTGTCTGAATGACTGATCTGATCATAACAGTAAGAAAATGATGTGAGGCTGGATTAATGTCTATATTTCTAATCCTGGTAATTTTAAGGATGTGAAGACAAAGTTACCTGTGGGGGGAAAAACATTATGGAAGACCAAGTATAATCCATATGTAGGGGGAATTGTATTAAAATTGTTCTTAAATATATATGTGATTCCTCTTTTGAAATATTTGCATTAAATTCTGGGGATTAACCTAAGTAGACACTCCCACAAAACACCTCAGAACTCAGTCACTAATGCTGAAACCTAACATTGATAGATGAGTTTTATTATCTGAAAATATGTCTGATTATTCATGATTCTTCTGAATTTGAAGAACTTAAGAAAGAATTAACCCCTGCACTGAAATTATATGGCACTGAGATAAAGTCTAATAAATTCTTTTATTTTCCCTTTGTTTTGGCATGAATTGTTTCAGAAAAATTTAGCCTTGAATGAACTTTATCCTGACAACTGAAACTGTAAAGCCAGGAAGTTAAGAGACTATTAAGAAAAATGAGACTGAGGGGGCAAAAAAATATAGAAATAGGTTTGATGACAAGGAACAAATTTCATTAAGAAGAAACCCACATGAGGAAAACCAGTTTTTACTTCGCTGTTTTAATGGACAAAGTCAGCAATATAAAACAACCAGGTCATCCATCTATTCCTGCAGGAAAACCACTGGAGCCTTCAATATCATAGTGTCAGCTGCTTTTCTATAGCCTGACCTCACGAGCTAAAAAGCATGAAGTCTGCTAAAAAAGATTACTTTGGGTTCAGTAAGGCTGCCTCCTGTTTTTAAGTTTGCTCTATGTGGGTATTGTGACACCTGCAGTCTGATAGGGCTGTTATTGCTCTAACTAGGCAAACTAATTTAGGCACTCCGTGGTTTTTTTTTAGTCATGCTTAAGTGGCTGATTTTAGCCTTTGAAAACAGGAAGCAAGTGCTGTAATTGTAAAGAAGTAATCTGGTAATCAACCCATCAAGGACAAGAAATCAAGAGTGGCTTTTGAGGGTGGTTAACTTTTTTCTGGGTTGTTTTTTGGTATGTGTTGTTTTTTGGTGGTTTTTTTTGGGTTTTTTTTTTTTTTTGTGTTTTTTTTTTTTGTTGTTTTGTTTTTTGGGGGGTGGGGGGGTGGGGGGAGCCAGAACCTTACAATTGGACACAACTCAGACACTACTTTCCTTAACTAACCCCTAACTCTGCTTAGAGCAGTAAGGAAGTGGAGGAGGAGGAAGACTTAAATGGACTGAACCAGAAAATAATAAAAGAAAAACAGTACTATTCTCTGGAGAAATGAGTGTCATAACGAAAAAACAGTTTATTCTCAGTTAGAATAAACTTTGAAAAAAAAGAAAACACAAGAAGATAATTTTCAAAGGAACTGCTCTCATAAAAAATCGATGTGTGTATCATGGGGCTACCTTTAAAAAGGAAGCAATAATTTAAAGACTATTCTCTTTCCCAAAACCCTTGCTTCAAATTCATAACAAAATAGTCAAGGGCAGAGCTGTTTAGAAAAGCAGTTAGATTCACCTGAAAGTGATTTGGGCAGGTTTTGTTTTCCTTCCTTTTTTTAATATATTGTGATTAACAGCTAAGATGTATAAGGATAGCTAAGTTGTTTTATCAAACTTAGAAAATCAGACTTGCCAGCCAGAGAGAATGCTGAATTGAAGGAAGAATCATTTTACTTTTCCACTGCCCAAGACATAATCAAAAGCTCTGCATCAAGTTCATTAGTCAAATCTTGACCTCAGCTACACCTATAAGTGAAAGACAGGTCTGTAAGTGCATAGCTAATTAACAGCTTTGTTTCTCGGTGTTAGAAGACCAAGCAAAGTTCCAGCAGATTTGACTGCTAAGAAACTAAACCCAACATTTTTGAGATATGACAGAACAACAAATATATGCAGCCAACTACATAAATCCACAACTTGAATTGTCAACAGTGACATTAGGCAGGGTTCCTGGGCACTGTAGAGACACAACCATCTTCTGGTTTTCGTTTCTGGACCTGTAACTGAAAGTTTTGAATTTGGGTCTGCCTTCCACACTTATTTGCTGAAGAAGACAGCCAGAAGCTGCCTCTTACCTCCTGCCTATGTTCCAGCACTACTCACCTGAGCCATGGTACTTTTGCACACAGTGTCTCCTCAGTTATTGGACAGGATTTTCCTCCCACACCGCTGACAGAAGGAAAAACCACATGAAAATGGAATGAGTCCTAAGACACTGAATATTTCCCCTCCCCATCCTGGATGTTTACAAGCATTCTTTGCTGTCAAAACAATATTCATACAAACCAGTGATTGTGCTGGGGTATTTCAGACTAAGCATGTGGCTAGATATATAGAGAAACACTCAGAAAACAACTTTCTTAAACAAATAAACAGCTGAGATCTTGAACTTTATGCTCACAGTAATCTCTGTCATCATTAATCACACTCAGTGTTTGACATAGCAGCCTAAATGAGGGGGGCATGGAGAGCAGGGGAGTAGGGTAGAACAAAGTCATAACCTTTTAAACTATCTGAGAACCATTTTCTTAAACCTGGAATATAGGATGGGCCAAATCCATCTGCTCAGGAGCATTGATCTTTTGAGGAGACAGACCCAATACCTTTGGCATGACTGATACTAGACATACACAGATGGCAAACACAGTTAATTGCTAAAAGCCCAAAAGCCCCTTGCAAGAAGACTCCAAAGAGCAGCATAGCTTCTGTATTGTAGCTGTTCAGAGTCGGTTTCTGTTTAAAAAATTGTAAAAAACACAATCCAACTTCAAAAAACAAGAGTTTCTGCATTAAGAAGATGCTTAGGGAAAAGGATCACTTCAGAAGTCTTAAAAATGAGTCAGATAAGGAGCCACAAACTACTGTTTCAAGCAGTACCTTTGGTTTTCCTAGGAAAAGTCCCTCACTTATAGTCACAAATCCAGGTGAGGTAGTCCCTGTTTTCAACATGTACTATTCTTTTATAATACCAGAACATTATTTTTTGATTTATATACAAGTTACTGGGGTGATTCACATTGTTTTCTTTGGGAAGAGGGAAGAAGAGAAGGTGGCTGCTGGAGAGATTGATTGGGGAAAGAGATGTGGGCAAAGAAAACTGATCATTTTTGCTGCTAGCAAAACTTGGGTTTTTCCCCTCATTGTCAAATAATGTTGTTCTGCTGATTAAAACCAGATGGGCCCTCAGACATTTGATGAAGCAATAAGGTCCACATGCTGAATGCTAACATGAAGCAAAGGTGCTAATTACTGATTTGTGGGTTGAAAAAAAATGTTCCACCTGCACGCTCTATCTTCTGAACCTTCATTTGCTTGGAAGGGGAAAACTATAATGTAAACAACCTGTCCCAGTCATTGCTCTTTTATGAGGGAAAATTTGAATTTTAAGACAGATTATGACCCTGAGTGACAGCAAAAAATCTATGCAACCAGATTGTTTCATTGAACTGATTGAAAAATCAAATCATTTCTAGGTAGAGAGAATAGCTGATGCATAGTCTGGGACCAACTGTGTTCCTTAATATTGCCTCAGCCTGGCCACAAACAGATCCTGAAAACCTTTAGCCCCCTGTAAAAAATATAAATGGAGTCCTAGAATCTTAGCAGACAGGCCTGATTCCCAACTGCAGCAAGTGAGCTAGGGACCCCAGCATGAGACTAGGGACTTCTGTTCCTGCTAACGTACTGCTGCTGATGGAGCTCGCTTTGCTGCTGATATGCAGCAACTGATTGACTTGTTTGCTTCCACAAACAACACGGGCTTAGTGAGGAGGCTGCAGAAGCTGGGTAGGTGACAGCCCTTCCCTCTCCATGCTTAGTGTTATGTCTCATGATGTACTGTAGAATAATAACCTTGAATTGAATTATATGCTGTCGACTGCTTTCCTCACCCTGGCCTCTTCCCACACTCAAATTTCCTCTTTTCAACTACATTTCCTTGCCTTTCTTAAATTTCATTTCAGGACAAATTTCCACTTTCATTCATCATTTATTCTTTTTCTCCTCGGAAGCCCCTGTACTACAGGGACCTACCTGTGGCTGCAGCAGGGACATAGGTGAAGTCATAGGACCTGCTAGATGCAGATACATCTCTCCCTCCGGGGCAATGTTTGGGGAAAAGGTATGCTTGCCTCTGGCCAGTTAACAGTCAGTAGCACTGCAGTGTTGTGCTCCTGCTTCTGACTCGCTTTCGTTCAGCAGCTTCACATGGTGGGGAGGGTGGTGGAGAAAACAAGTTCGTAGTGTGACCCTGTCTAAAATCAGCAGAGCAATCCTCTCCTTGTCAGCTTGTACCAGCTTCCTGTTTTGATGCACCATTCCCTGACTACTATTTAATCCCAGTTTGGCTCTAAAAATATTACAAAATACATTTTTGGCAATAGCTTTCTGAGATTCCTAGCAAAAAAAAATTATTTTTGGGAAGAAGCCGAAATCTAATAAAATTCTTCAGGAGAAATATTTTCTAACTATAGCTACTGTGACCACTAGTTGCATTTAAGCACTGATGTTTGGAAATAACCTGTTATGGGAGAAATTGATACTCTCTTTTCTGGAAATTATTTATATTGTTGTTTCCAAAAAGACTACCACCCTGTGGAATAACGTGACCCTGGGACAAGAGACAAGCTGAAACAGCTCTTGAATATAATTCAGAGTATGGTGACTTTTCACAAATGAAACTCCAATAATAGGAGTTTTGGAAGTAACAACTGCTACCAAATTATTTCCTGGATACAACTAACTTGGAGAGAAGCCTGAGGAATAGTATGGAGACATCTCTCTGAAGTCTGCGATACACAGGTCTGCATCCTCTGAAACTAGATTAAGATCTAAAATCTTAAGGCAGGTAAAATTAAACAATTGCAGTAGTATTTGTGATACAACCCTAATAATTTGGAGAATAGGAAAATACATGGTATTAGAACAATACTCCATGGTTTCTGATTGCACTAGAAGTTTCATCTGCTTGGTATTATTTTCAGCTTGAAGGTGATGCTGGAGAGTGTCTTCCTTTTATTTGGTAAATAGTCGGGTTTCTAAAAGATGTCACTTTAAGTAGAATTTCCTCTGATATTCCTGAATGTATGGAAAAGAACATTTTGCTGAAGGAAAGTAAGAAGTAGTAATGGAAATGTCGTGGGTGCAGCATACAGCTCCCTTGGCATATATACACAGAAAAATCCCACCAGGCATAAGTGGACTCAAGATCAGCAGTTTCTTCATTTCATAGGTTTGCTAAGTCCACTGCATATTTTGACATTTGCTGAAAACAAAGGAGTATTTTACAATCAACTTGCAAGGTCTCAGAGGATTTCTCAGAGGCAAAGAAGTGATAAATAGACCCCAGATTAGGAGGTGTTCTGTTAGAAATTTGGAAAGCAAATGTTCACTTTCCTAGTTTCCTCATGTTCCAAACCATGTACAGGTCATACAGTAAATAAAATCTAAATACAGTCAATACATATGATTCTTACTTTAGTTCTATTAGAAAATGCTAGAAGACCAATTTGAATTAATTTTCACTTCACACACAGACTGTTTCCTTGTAACTTGTTACTGTTTTCTTGTAACACACTCTCTCTGCTTGGTCATATCTAATAGAAATATGCTTACATGGCAATAGCTATTTTCTTATAGTTCCACAAATATTTTACTGAGATAGCCATAGTTTAATTTTTATTTTTGTATGCACATAAATCATACTACTGATTCCTACAACAAAATGAGACATGAGCTTCAAACAAAACAAGAGGTTAGCAAGAATTTGGATAATTTCCATGTTAAAATGGTTGGCGCTAATGCACTCAGATTATAGACCACATAAGATTGTAAAATGCAGAATTTTTTTAAATACATGACAAATTGATTAATTAAATCTTGGAACTACTGAGAGATATTATAGGAAAGATGTCTCTGAGGGGAGATGAAAGAAGACTGGGAAGGACAATGGTGTCCATCTTTAAAAAAGAGGCAGAAGAGGAAAGGGGAGATTTTTACACTACAACCCCAGGATGCCAGAGAAATGCTTAAACAAATAATCAACAAACCATCTGTAAATACCTAGAAAATAAACAATGTGATAAGCATAAGCCAGTTTACATTTGCCAGAACAAACTGTGCAAAACCAAAGTAATTCCTACGACCACATAACAGAACTTGTGGATAAAGAAGTCATAGTTGTAATATAGTTCATTCTAAGAAATGTGCCAGACTGCATGACATGATGTGCTCTGGAGAAAATTATGGAAGCATAGACTAGGTGAAAGAGAAATACAGTTCTCTTCTTCAGAGGGAACAACCAATGGCTAAAGGGCTTTTCCTATATCTAGTATTTCTCAGTATTTTCACTAATGATCCATAAAGGATACAAAAAGTATTTATCAAATATGAAAAGCAACTTATTCATCAAATTTGAAGAGGACACCAAATAAGACAATCTCTAAATGCAGTAGAGGATATAAAAGACACCATAATCCTCCTACACTAATTTTATCAGTCAGAAAGGCACACTTTCCATGGGACAGAGGAAATAAAAATAAATAAATTTAAAAATAAAAAAATTATTGCCTCTTTACAGGAATAAACTGCACCATGAACAGCTAGAGAAATATTTAGATAGAAAAGAACCAGGGGTTATGGATAACATGGATCACAGGGTCAATGATGCAGTGTTTCAAATGACACACTGGAGTAACCTGCAAAAGAAGATAAACAGTCTGCAGAAGATTAGATTCTCCTTCTTCCTCTTTCAGAGCTTGAGAGACCTTAGCTACTGTAGCTGAGTAAAAGTATTGAGCACTGACAGGAGAACTGCATATTTTAAACCTACAAAACACGCCTTAGAGAAAAAATTGGAAGATTTGAGGTTACTTGATTACTAAAAAGAGGATGGAGGGGACATGTTAATGGTCTTAAACATACAAAACGAAGTTGCAAAGATGAAGCACATGTTTTCTATGTCCTTGGTCTTTAGAAAGACTTAGATTTCGTATTAACAAAGGCTTCCTAAGAGTATGAATGGTAAAGATCTGGAGTAAACACATGAGGAGACTGTGGACTCTTCAAAATGAAACACTTTTAAGAAGTGATCAAATGTGTAAGACATAATACAATTATGGTTGATTCTGTCTTTCCATGTTCATCACTTTGGCGTCTTTGTTCTTGTGCTCCCATGAAATCACAGTCCAAGGAAAGCTGATGGTCTCTGAGGTCACAGTCATCAGATTCCTATCAAAGTGCATGTCTATAGCACAGTTCTCCAATAAAAATTTAATGGCAAGGGCAGACAGTGGTCCACAGAAGAATTGAGGTTTGGCAGTGGCCAGGTAGCTGAAAAAGTTTGGACATACTGGCACAAGGCCCTAACTCGAAATCCGAACTCATTTTACATCCCACCTTTATTCCATCAGGATCTCACTGAAATGTGAAAAAAAAAAAAAAAAAAAAAAAGGGCAGGGAGGGGGG
>VZUI01028840.1:0-21605 GCA_013401135.1 Cettia cetti | reverse complement strand
CGGGGCTCTCGGCGCCGCGGAACCGGGCGGCGGCGGAGGCAGCGACCGGCCGCACCGCCCCCCGAGCCCCATTGGCCGCGCCACCCGCCCGCGGCTTGACGGGACTTGCAGTCCCGACGCACTGGCACCGGCCCCGAGGCGAGGCGGCGTGCACGGGGGGACAAGGCACACCCGGCGGGATTCCGGACACTACGGAGCGGTGGACGGCGTTGGCAACGGAGAATACCGGGCACGAGGGACACAAGGCAGTAGGACACGCCCGGGAGCGGAGCGCTAGGGACAGCAGGCGACAATACAGGCAGGGCGGGACGAGGCACTTCAGCGCACAACAGGCACTGTAACTCCGGGACTTGCACGTCTCGCCCCACCAGCACCAGGGCGCAGGAGAAGACACGAGGCACAAAAGCGGCAGGAGTTGCACCAGGGGACACGAGACAACAGCGTGCAGCCAGCAGCAGAGCTCAGGGGGGAAGCGGCAGGCACCAGGGGACTTTGTGTCCCCCCACTGCTGTGGAGTGCATCCAGCAGCAGCACCAAGACACACAGGTCCCAGAGGGATATTAGGGGATATCGAGCGCCAAGTCACACCAGGGAACACTAGAGCACGAGGGCACCTGGGGCAGCACCAGGGTGCTGGGGATCCCAACAGCACACTGGGGACACGGTGTCTTGGCTCACCAGGGGCAGAGGGTCCCAAGGGACAGCAGGCAGCAGAAGCGAGTGGAGTTCAGAGAGTTTAATGAGCGCAGGACAAACCCCGATTCCCCCCATCCCCCCACCCCCCAGTGCCCAGCCTGGCCCACAGCCCCAGGCCAGGTGCCCCCACAACACCCTAGTCGACTTCTTCCATGCTGCTGTAGGAGGGGGCTGGGCGCTCGGCGGGGCTGGTGAAACGCTCGGGGAGGCCTTCCGCAGCCAGCGGCGGGGCTCCTTCGGGGGCCAGGCCGGATCCGAACGGCACCGGGGGCAGTCCCTGCAAGCAGAAGGTGGGCATGAGAGGGAGACTTGCACCCTGCCCACCCATCTCCCTCCCTGCTCCCAGGGGCTGGAGGGGTGCCCGGGGAGGACACAGCCCCACAAGCACAATGTGCAGCCCCTGGGCTTAGAGAGCAGCAGCTGGTGGCAAACCCCACGACAGGGCAAGAGGGAAGCAGCGTGCCCAGGGCCCCTGGAGGCAGCCCCTGCGGCCCAGCAGGAGAGCCGGGCCGCAGCACGCTCCTGCCCCAGGGCTGCTCAGCCACTGGCGGTTGGAGCAGAGCCCTGAACGCCAGCACGGATGCAAGTGACAGGCCACGGGCAGACTGCCAGTGCCTGCCGGAGGTCTGAGGAACAGAGCAGGGCCAGAAGGGAATTTCCAGGGCTGAGAGCACCTTGTCAGGCCTCGCTGCTGGCCACCCACCGCTGGTGAGGGCAGGCAGGTGCAGGCAGCAGCTTGTGGGCCCCAACCCCAGGGTGCCAGCACGGGTTGGAGCAGAGGTCAGCCCACCGGCGCCGGGCACTGACTCAGACCCACGAGGCCAGCACTGTGGGTGAGTGGGGGAAGCTGCTGAGACCCAGGGCTGTAGACAATGAGGCGACTGTTCCAGGACAGGCACCTCATGACCACAGCATAGCCCTGCCGGGCTCCCCAGCTGGGACCTGCTTGGGAGGAGAGTAAACCTCAGCACATGGAGGAGGGTGTGGGACAGAGGTAGGGGGAGTCCAGCAGAGGCCCCAGCCTAAAACACAGATGAACCCCTTCACTGCCAAGCATCCCTCCCAATCCAGCTGAGGGCACTGCCAGCAGAACAGCAGTGGAGATGGAAAAGAAAGTCACAGGGCTCTGAAGTCGCCTCTCACACCCCGATACGTCAGAGCTGTCTGAGCCACGCTCAGCCAAGGGCAACACGTCTCAATGTCAGACACCGCTGGAGCTGCAGCCTGTGCCCCAGCCTCAGGGGACTGCCTGCTCCTGGCCCTGCTGAGCTCCCCACGCCCTGCACGTGCCACACAGGCTACCACTCCACAGCTGGGACTGGAGCCCAGCCTGTGCCGAATGGTATGGGCAGGCAGAGCTCTCCCCTGAGCCTGCTGCCACACAGGGTGCACCGGGCACCCAGCAAAGCCTAAGGGATGGTCCTGGTGCCAGCTGGGTCACAGAGTGGCCTCAGGTGACTCCAGTGTGGAGTCCTCGCCTCTGTGTGGGAGTCCCAGCACACAGGACAGGAATGCTGCATTTTTTTGGAAAACCTGGCTTTATTAACACACCACAATCATACCTGTGCTCCCTGACCCCATGCCTCTCCTGCAGCATAGACAGCTGGTGCCCTCACAAATGAGGTGCTGCACCAGACTGCCCTGAAGAGACCAACTCCCCCAGATGCTGCCAGCACACAGCCTCACGGACTGGTGGGAGGCAGTGACCCACAGAGATAAGTGCTCACCATGGGCACACCAGTCTGGATTGCCAGGCTCTCCAGCAGCTGTCTGGGGCTGAGCAGGGAAGCACACAAGCCCTCGGTGACAAGCCTGTCCAGTCCCAGCACAGGAGTGTGGCACACACAACTCCCAGCGCACAGGCAGCTGGCACCAGAAAGTTCAGCAGAAGGTTAGCAGGGCAGACTGGGCTGGCCAAGGACAGTAGCCCTAGCTCTAGAGAAGCTCAAGGCTCCTGCAGCAGCACAGCTGAGTGAGGTGGCCAGCCAGGGCCCATGTCAGGGCATCCTGCCCTTGCTGCAGCCTCCCAGCAGGTCTCCACTTCCTTCTTGGGAGCCAAACAGAGATGGTTGATATTCCCACGGGGCTCTCAGGCCTCAGCTTCACTCCAGCAGCAATGTCCCTTCTTGAGCAGCAGGTAGCCTTGAGGTCTACCCCACTCCCAGTGGGAAGCAAGGAAGGGCAAAGGAGCTTCTGGTTCTGGGCTGTGCCTTGGCAAGGTAGCAGGCTGGCCACACAGGCCTGCCAGCTGGCACAGGAGATGCCAGAGCAGACAGGCAGGAGCCGACAGCCCCATGTTTCTCTTGGCGAGTCTTTCTCAGCGTTTTCTGTCCTGCTGCCTCACATCTTCGTCTCATAGCGTCCTAGGACGGCGCGTGCCCTGGCGGCCCTGCTCCTGCAGCTGGCCACACGCCTGGGCCTATCTCCAGCGGGGCTGGTAAATGAGCGGGTAGAAGACATTCAGGAAGAGAGCCACAATTGCGGCCGTGGTGGCCAGGACAAAGTATCTGACGCAGCCTTCATCTGGGTGCTGGGGCGTGCCCGGACTCCACTTCTGGCCACAGGGCCTCCAGGAGTTCCTTGCAGGCCTTTGGGGTGCCTCAAGCTGCAGCTCTTGTTCTTCAGCCTCCAGTTCCTGCCAGATCAGAGAAGCCTGCGATGTGGAAACCTGCGTCAGCACTTGGAGAACACAATGGGCAACACCCCTTGCCATCCCCTGGGGCAGGCGGCTGCCTGCAAGCCCAGCCCCGTGCCCAGCCAGCCCGCCTCCCCATGCAGCACCGTCGCGGTCGCACCCGCCCCCGCAGCTCTTCAGGGTCTCTGGTGTGTGGGGCGCTGGTGGGTGGCTCTGTGGGAGGGAGCGCAGGCAGCTGCCAGGCAGGATCTTCATGGGACTGCAGGGAGTGAAGCTGGCAACCGGATCCCGATGGAGCAGATGCACTTGCATTGGTGGGTCCTGGAGGCAAGGGAGCAGGCAGCAGCCAATCACAGCCCAGCTTCTGTGATCCTAACAGGATCTTTCAAATGACAGCCAATCCAGAGCCAGCTGGAGCAGCAGGAGCAGGAGGCACAGTGCCAGTACAGCCAGTCACAGCTCTGCTTTGGTGGGTAGGAATGCTCTGACAACCAATCGTAGCCCAGGTTCCACGAGGATTTTCCACAGGCAGCCAACCACAGCTTGGGCCTTCATGGCGGTGATCATCCAGAGCAGCCAGTCAGGGAGCAGGACTCTGGAGGGCACCCAGTACCAGGAGGGTGCAAGTGGTCCAGGGTGCTTGGGGACCTGCTGAGCCCCACTGGGATCCAATGCATTCCTGTACTGCAGGGAAACCGGTGCTCCTAGGGGCCCAATGAGCCCCCGTGCCACAGAGCAACCCGATGAACCCCAGTGCCATGGGGCATACAGTGAGCCACAGCGCTATTTGGTCCCTGAAGGCTCTCACCACCAGTGTGCGAAAAGCATTGCAGCCTTCTCATTGCTCAGGCTGCTCCCAGTGAGTGGAGCTGCTCCAGGATATGCACACAGGGCAGGAACAGCCCAGGCAGGCAGACACCAACATGCCAGACAGCCCCGCTGGCCTCAGAGACAAACAGCTTCTGTCCCCAGGCAAGAAGGCAGAGCTGGGATGCCTAACCAGCACCAGGCCAAGGGGAGGATGAGCCAGAGGGGCAGGGAGGCCAGGCTAGAGGGCCCCTTGGGGCATACATGTGCAGTCATGCTGGAGATGAACTGAGCATTGTCCTCAGACTCCGCAGGCCCACAGAGGTGCTGAGGATGAAGGGAATGTCTGCAGCACAATGGTGCATGGGGTCTGACCAGGTGGGCACCAGCCTTGGCCTTCCTGACTTTCACAAGATCAGTGTAGCCATTTCCTACCACTGCATTCTGAAAGCACCCTGCTGTCTGGCCCACCCCCAGTCCCTCCCTCCCAGGCCACCCAGCAACAGAGCTCGCTCTGGCAGATTTCTCTACAGCACCCTGTGAAGGCTGCCAGGCTTCTGGCTCAGCACTGGCATTTACCTTTTTTGCACTTGGCTTGGCCCTGAGTTGGGCCCCAGCAGAAAGTGTCCCCCACCCTGCCTTGAAAGCGGCTCTGGAGGGCAAGTCCTTACTGCTCCCTGGCAGATCCTACTGCACCGCTCACAACCCCTCCTCTAATGCAGACCCCAGGGAGGTTGTGCCCCTTCTTCCTCTTCCATAGCCCTCCCACCAGCACTTCCACACTGATGACAAAAACCAGCTCTCCTGTGATCCCTTAGGACAGGGACTGTCCCACACCCACAGCAAGAACAAGGCAAGACAGGCTCCAATGCACAGCTGGCGCAACCTCTTTGGTATCAAAGGCATACAGGCACTGCACCACAGCTGCACCAGGCTCTGTGGGTGCAGGCAAAGACAAGCAGGGCCCTGCATGTGGGCCCCTGAGCACATTTCAAGGCTCCATGGCTCCAACAGTGCCAAAAGGGACGCAAGTGCTCACCTGGCTGGCAGCAGCTTCGGCAGAGGGGGTGCGCTCGGTGCGGTGGTCTGAGGGATGCCCTGGCAGGGGCCTCTCCACAGGAGAGTTCCTCCGGCGGTAGAAGAGGACATATGCGTATCTGGTCACCACCTGGCTCTCATCCACGGTGGTGACTGTGCTGTCGTCAAAGAGCCGCCAGCCTGAGAAGGAGGAAGGGTTAAGCAAGCAGACAAGTCGCAGCTGCAGGAGCACAGGGATGGCAAGGGTGACAGATGCTCACCCACGTCACTGCGCTGGCTGTTCTTGTCGTTGGGCAGGCGGGCGTACGCTGTGTAGTGCCCTCCAATCATGCCTCCATAGTGGTTGATCACAGCATACAGGTCATACATAGGCAGCTGCTGTTCACCCTTCCGACCAATGCAGAACTTGCTCAGGTCCAGGCTCCTGTGGAGAGAACACAGGGACTGTCAACAGGTGATCAGTGCTATGCAGGCTGGGCTGCAGGACAGCAGAGGCAGTGTCAACCCATGCATATCGTCCCCCAGGCTCTCACCGGACAGGAAAGTCCACCATGTCATTGATCTTGTCCCTCCAAATAAAGCTGCGGAAGGAGAAGCGCTTGAGCTGGATAATGAGGACGTTGGGCAGCCGCCACAGCATCAGCTGCTTGGAAGCCTCGCGGTGCTGCTTGCACTTGGGGCAGTACCTGGGGGAAGAGTGTGCTTGTTACTGGCACAGGGAGAGCCTCAGTCCTTGCAGCCCAGCTCAGCCCCAGGGTCCCCACATGCAGGGCTGGCACAGGGTATGTGGGAGGGCTCAGCCCCTTCTGCCAAGGGCAGGCTAGTACAGCCCTGCAGAGCACTTTGCTCCGTGCTGGCTTAGTCCTTCGCAGTGCACAGGGAAGGCCAGCCCATCGTTCCTGGCTGCCAGTTGAAACAGCATGCAGGTCCAGGCAGCTCCTGGGAAACCCCTGCTGCTGTCTGGGCCCGTTGGCTGGAACCCACCCTGAGGCCTTCCTCACCACGCTTCCTCTGGGGCCAGGACTTCAGGCTTCGTGAAGAGATTGAGGCACTGCTCCAGGGTGAAGTGGCCAGCCCGGGCTGCTTCGCTGGCTGAGCCTGGATCCTCCACACACTCCAACTCCTTGGATTCTACCAACACGAATTCCTTGAGGCGCTCATTGTTCTTCCACACCAGGGCAAGGGAGCAGTCATCTGTCAGATCCAGAGGGATGTCACCTGTGAAAGGGCACAGACTTCACACATCTAGCCCACCAGACTGGACCAGGCCACCTTGCTGGAGCAATCTTGCCCATCCCAGTTATACACAGAGATCAAAAAATACAGCCAGAAAGGGACAGGTACCCCCTGGCCAGGTTCATCATGTTGGGGGAGCAGAGCCCCTCAGCCTGCAGGGTGCCACACTGGCACAACACTCTAATCAGCAGCACCCTCACCCACCAGCACTTGGTGTGGGCATCCTATTCAAAGAAACGACTCAGAGATAACAGATCCTCTGAGAATACATAAGGCTGGATGGAATTGGCCTATTTGCTGAAGAGAGAAGGAATGTCATGCCCAAAAAGAGCTTCTAGACAGAGGCTCTGTGCAGTAGAGCCCTTCTCTCCCCCTGTCAGACGCAGTTTTTACTGCCCAGTGTGGACACCTGGGCCCATTTTGTGCCAGGCAGCCTCTGTCACCCTGGCCACTACCCTGGCAGAGGCTATAAGGGATGAAGGTAGTGTTTTACAGGGCTCTGGCTCACCTTTATCTTCCAGCTTCTGCTCTCGGTTGGCAGCGTCGATCTTATTGATGTAGAACTGTGTGGCGCGGGCGCTCAGTGAGTCTGGAGTGTGTTGGTACCCAGGGATGGCAGCTGTGAATAGGCAGAGACAGATTTGTGGTGGCACTGCCTGTCTGCCCTGCGTAGGGGCCAAGAATTTGCAGCGCCCCCACCCCCACCTCACATGCTACGGCCTTGAAGGGACACAACCACGTGCCCGTGTCCTTGACTATTTTTAGCAGGCGCCTGCCCCTGGCAAGCTGTGCTCCTCTGCCTGCCTTGCCCCTTCACTGCACATTGCTGCCATCCTGAGACGAGTGTCTGGAAACGTGACAGGCAGGCAGCCGAGTGCAAGAGGCTGGTCCCATGCAGCTGAGTCAGAGCGAGTGAAGTGCTTTGCTCACAGCCCCCAGGGGCTCAGCCTGCACCAGCTCTGCCTTGCTCCCACAGGACTTCTGCCAGCCCCTGCCTTCCCATCTCTCCCACAACAACATAGCACTCCAGCCTCTCTCCTCGTTCTCCTCATCAGGTCTCTGCTCTACACCCTGGGCTTTGCCAGGGTAGGGCAGAGCGTGGGTCGGCAGGCATTTCAGGTGGTGCAACAGCGCCAAAACAAAGCTCACAAGACCTCATCTATGCTCCCAAGAGTCTCCAGACCAACACAAGGGAAGAAGAGATGCTGTGCTGGGAGGTGACCCCGAGGAGGGAGAATTGCCTGAGCTCCTGGCAAAGACAAAGCCAGCACTTCAGCATCTCTTACCTTCTGGTTTGAGGGCTCTTTCATAGGACGGCTCCTTCTCACAACAGCCGTCACCCTGCAACTCCATGTGCTCAGAGAACCCTGAATCCAAGCTCAGCAGAGAACTCCTGGCTGTCAGGACCTTGCTCCGGACAGTGGTAGTATCCCCCATCTCTGGCTGCAGCTCAGGCACAGCTGGCGAGAGCGGGGGCTCCTGCAGGAGGCTGGAAACCCTGTCCCCATCTCCCAGCTCAGGGGCAGAGGTGGCTGCTGCACAACTGCTCTTGGCCAGGGGCTCCAGCTTGTCCGAGTGCAAAGGCTGCAGCCCCTGCTCCGGCGACATCCGGCCCAACTGGAATGGAGGCTGGAACACGCTGACTGAGTACCTGGGTATGGAGGTGGGAGTTAGAGCTGGCCAGACACGGGCCTGAGCTCAGCTCCAGGGCAGAAGCATCCTCCTTCCCTGGACTCTCACCTTGCGTAGCCCTCCAGCAGCTGGGCCAGGCGGGCGTAGGTGAGGCGGGACTCGGGCACACTGATGAGGAAGGGGAAACCGATGTTCTCGGGACGGCACGAAGCCTTGTGGTCTGGCCAGTGTGTTTTCTGACATGTCCTGTAACACGTACAGCCCCTGCTGAACCCAGCATCCTGGGAAAGAGCAGTGCAGGGCCAGAGGGGTGTGCTGGGGACAAGGGGAACACCAGGAGTTCAACTGGCTCCATCCCGAAGGGCAGACCCATCCCACCTTCTCCCAGCAGGCAGAGCTCTCCCATCCAGCCCTTCACAGCAGGAGACCCTCCCTCCCTGCCAGGCACCAAGCCAACTCACACATTGCAGTAACCGACTCGATAGCACCTCGTGCAGCGCTTGAGTTTCTCATCCTCTGGCAGCTGCTTCTTCTGGCAGGCCGCACACTTGGCGACAGGGCCACTGGGCACCTGCGGACGCTGCAGAAGAAAGCACCCATTGGACATGGAAGGGCACCTGGGCAGGACAAGGCAGCCTCGGTGGACATCCATGCTCACTGTAGCTAATCATCCTTGTGTGCAGTTCTGCCCCTCCTGCTCAGTCCCACTTATAGCTCAGCCTTCCTGCATCCCTCCCAGTATTCCCAATATGCCTTCTTACCTGTTGGACCTGAAGCTCTACCACACGTTCCTTGGCCAGCTCTGGGGACAGCACCTCAAAGCAAAGCAGCAGGTCCGTTGGCGAGACTGTGTCTAGTGAGTTAGACGGCAGGAATATGCGGTGGAAGTGATTCTTGATCACCTGCCAGGAAAGCAGTGGAGCATGGCTGTGTGAGGGCTGCCCTGTGTGTCCTCTCCTCAGAGAGCCACAGACTTCAGCCTCACAGTTAGCTGTGGGAAGAGCAGCAGCTCAAGAATGCTGTGCTCAGCTCACCACCTCAGAAAGGAGAGATGGACATCCCCAGGCCTAACCCTCCAGAGCAGGTATCTGCCCAGCACTCTCACCTCTGCCAGGCGCAGGTTCTCTGGTTTCACACGCACGCTATGGGCCACTGAGTCAAGTACCTCCATGGCACTGGAGTTCTCCTTGCTGATACTCACAAGGAACTGCCACCAAGAAAGTGCCACATTAGTCACACCACACTAAGGCATGTGGGTCCTTACTTAACACAGGGCTTAGCTTGTTGGCACATGACCAGCTGCCTGAGGCACCTCCAGGAGCCTTCTTAGGCTCCCTCCCCAGGGTAGAAGGTATCCTTTACCTTGATGGGTTTCTTGTGTGGCTCCTTTGCAAAGTAATAGACGGTCAGCACCTTTTGCTTCTGTGGGAGGGGCACAGGGAGGTACAGGAAGGGGTCAAAGGTAATGGACACCTGCAAATACAAAAACACACTCAGCTGTGGGAAATGCTTGCAACTCAGCAGCAGATCCAGTAGACCCAAGATCTAGCCTTGCCCTGTGACTTGTGCTCTCTGAGGGTCAGGAGCCTACTTCTGCACAACCAGGACAGGGACAGAGCCTCCAGGGCTGCCCTACCTTGGAGCACACCGGGCACACGAGCTTGGATTTGTACTGGCCCTGGAAGAGGTCTACTATGAACGAGTCGTTCCTCATCTTGTGTCGCTGCCAAGCCTCTTCAGCTACCACCTGCAGGAAGAAAGGGCTTAGCACCTCACTAAGCCACTCAGGCTGCTCTCCCAGTGACTTTAGCAGAGGAACACCCTCACCTCATCAGGCCTCCCATCCGAGTCAACAGTCTCTGTGTAGGGCTTGTTCTGGATGCGGTTGAGGTCCTCGTGCAGGCCATCAAGCAGGAAGGCCATGAACTCCTGAGCATCATGCTGGGCATAGCCAGTGAACTGGCTGGCCTTGCTGGCCACAATTGCCTGTGGGGAGCACAGTAGTCAGGGCTGGTCAGCAGACCTCTGGCAGCATTGCCTGCCCGATGTGCAAACCGTGGCTGCAGCCACCCACACCCACAGCTCTCTGTGGCATTTGCAGGGCAGTCAGGTACCCACAGAGCAATGCTGGGGACCCACAGCAGCTCCTGCTGAGCACCAGTGCCAGGGGCCCTACCTTCAGTTTAGAGGGCTGGAAGGCATGGTGTGTGCCCTTCCATAGCGCTCTGAGCAGCATAGCAAAGCCGATGGCCAGGCGTCCACCTGTCCCCAGCGGGTTGTTATAGTTTATTTCTGACTCAAAGGACCGATCTGTAAGAAATGCAGGAGCTCAGAGTGGCTGCTGGCTTCATCATCTGAGTGGTCAAGCTCTGCTGGGCTCCCAGTGTGGGCTCACCATGGAAGTAGTCACGCAGCTCCCGCGTGTTGGACAGGGACTGGATGACACTGTTCATGAAGCAGGTGTTGCCCAGGTTCACCAGCCCTGTGAAGCCAGGCAAGCAGACCTTCTTCTTCTCATCCTCATCCTCATCATCCTCCACACTCTCAGCACTCACCGGGCTGTGTGTCATTGGTGGCACCATACATGTCGGTTTGGGCTGCCAAAGCAGAGGCAGGCGTGAGGGTGTGGCACTCAGGGAGTCTCTCTGGGAGTACCAGAGGAACTCAAAAGCCCAAGAAAATCTCCAGCAAGTGCTGCAGCCATCACGCCATCTCCCACTTGGACTGGGACAGACAGGCCAACAGCTGCCCCTAATCCTGCCAACTATGACGGAGGGGCACCGCCTTCCCCTCCAGGAATACTTTGCCAGTCTTCAGAGTGACACTGAGGAGGTGTCCCTTTTTCCCCTATTCAGGTCAGATCCAGTGTAGCCACACTCACCGAAGGAATGTGTGGCTCTTGCTTCACTGCCAGGTGCTCTGGGGGCGTACGGGCTGCCACGCCATCCAGAGCCCCATCTTCCACACGCGGCTTCTCTTTGTCGCTGGTTCGGGCCTCCTCCTTGCTGGAGAGGGGGTGCTGGTTACTGCCCGGAGGGTTCTTATCCAGAGGGGTAGGGCCTGTAGGCATGGCAACCTTTGCACCACCCACTGCACCTTAAAAAGGGGGAAGGGTGGGCCTGTGGTTAGCAGCGCCACGTGCTGCCCACAGTGGGGCTGAATTGCTCAGTCCATACTTGCATACAGGCTCTCTCCTACCCCTCTTCCCCATGAGCAAGGGAAACAGCAGCGCCCTTGCCCTATCACTCGGCTCACACCCTGCCTCACTTCCCTCCTACCTGCACCCACTCAGCCCCACCATCCCATGCCAGAGGATCCAGCTCCAGCTGGCAACTGGTAGTGGTGAGGAGGGCCCATGCCCCACTGCAGTGCAGCAGGCAGGCCGGACACGAAGGCAGGGTGCAGACCTCGTGTGGCTGGAGCCTCCAGCCCACCCCAGCGCTGGCTCTGGCGTTTCTTCAGGCAGACATCAATGCGAGACACCGTGAAGTTGTACGTGCACTGGTCCGGCTCAATAAGGTTCCTGAAAGGCACACAGCAAGTCAGAGGTGCCCCAGACCCCACAGCAGCCTCTGACATACCGAAGCCTTTGCATGGCAGACCATGGCCTTCAGGCAGTAGGGACTCTGCTAGCACTGATCCTGAGGTAGCCCTCGCAAAGCAGCGTGGAAACCCTTGAGCCTGGCCACACTGAGCACACAGAGCACCCCTTTTCTGACAGATCCGTTCCGCTTGGCTCCTTCCTGCTGCACATCCCACCCAAAGGGCACACGGGCTGGTCTGGCTCTGTCCCCAGGAGCTCTACAACAGCCTGAGGTGAACTGCGGGCAACGAGACACTGGGATTTCCTCCCCTGCAAATGAGCACACAACCAAGGCAGACCAGGCTCAGGGCACTAAGGTAGCATGGTGTAAGTGAAACCTCCAGATGCAGACATGAGCATTCCCTGCACAGAACTGTCAGCTGGGACTGGGTCCTGCTCCAGCTCTGCACTTTCACTTCCCTTGCCTTGGTGTGGGTTTAAGAAGGACAGAAGTCATACCTTAGCTTCACCTGCCACCGGAACACCGTGTGGGGCCCACAGCCGGGATGGAGACGAAGGAAGTTCGTATCACTGCAGAGAAATTGGGAGTGAGCAGAGGCGAACAAACAAGTAGCCTAGCAGCAATCAGGAGCTCTGCAGTGGCCTGGCATCATCCCGAGGCAAACTTGTACCTCGTCTGGAACACTAGTGTGAAGTCTTGTTCCCGGAACAACACCTTGGACGTCTCCTTGTGGATCTCTTTTACATAGACGTGCACCACCACCAGATCATTGCCCTTCTCATATGAGTCATTCTTGACAAAGGTCAGGCTTACAAATGGCTCTGGCTCTGAGTAAGGAAAGCCACGGAGAGAGAGGTTATCTTCCTTGCATGCTGAGGCTGCAAGCTGACCCAGGAAAGGTCCTGAGCTGATGGACCTTCCTGGCCAGGCCCACCCCATGGGCTCTGGCCACTCACCATCAGCTGCTGCTTCCAGAGCCACATCATCCTTGGACCAGTCCCTCTTCTCACCGTCTCTGCCTAGCGGAGGGGTGGCCACTGGGATGGCCTTAGAGCTCTCTCCCAGGATAGGCAGGCAGTCTCGGCTCCGCAAGGCCTCAGTAGGGCTGCCTGGCTGCAGGACTCTCTTCTCAACACAGGTGGCAACACGGTGGGGGAACACCTCCGTGGTAGCTGCAAGAGGTGGCATCTCCACGGGAACAGTCTCTTTGGCCAAAACCACAGCCTTTCAATAAAGAAAGACACAGTGAAACACAGACACTGTCACCCGAGCAGCCCTGGCCCACCCACTGTGGCTCCTGCCAGCCAGTCAGGCACAGCTCCATACCACTTGCTTCCCCCACACATCCCATGCCAGCTCAGCCCCATTAGCACCACAGCAAAGCAACTGCAGGCTCCTCACTTCACCCTCTCCTCCACCACAGGTCCTCCTGTCAGCCCTCAGCATCCCAGAGCCCACCTCACCCTCCCTGGCAGGGATGGGTCCTGCACCCCCTGCACAGGGCACAGGAAGCAGGGGTACCCTGTCCAGCCAGGTCCCCAGGTACCTTCTCGAGTGGCAGCGCGAGGTCTGCAAGGGCCGCGGGTGCATCGACCTGGCTGGCTCTGCCATTGCGGCGGCTGCTGCCCCTGCCACTGTGCCCTTTGCTGGGCTCCGTGCTCCCGGTGACTCTGGCATTCGGCTCCTCTTCTGAGGGAGCCACTTTGAGGTATACTGCCCGTTTGGCGCTGGGGCCACTCTGTGTCCCTGGGCTGGCTGGGCTTTTCCCTCCCAGGGCCTCGCTTCTTCCTGGAGCACGCTTGGGGTTGGAGGGCTCTCGCCGGGATCTTGGTGGCTCTGTGCCTTCAGCCCTTGGCTCTTCAGGGGTCAGTTCTGCAGAAGCAGCTTTCTCTTTCCCGTTCTCCCAGCACGCAGTCCCTTTGGCCAGTTCTTTGGATCCGTCTTTCCTCTTCTTCTGTAAAAAGCAACGGAGCTCACTGGGAAGGTATTCAGCTAGCAGCATCTTTCAGGCTACCTATCAAGTCCTCATCCTCACTCCCCCTTCCCAGACTGCACCAGGACTCTACCCCAGAATCTAGGAATGCGTGGCAGGCAGAAACAGGGGTATGACTCCCTAGGACAATGGCAGATGGCTCATGCAGCACATGGATGAAGAATGTGCCCCGCATTGCTCCCTGAGCAGCTCAACAGCAGGGAGCTCAGAGCTTGCTCCAGCTCCCCAGGGCTCCACAAGCTCCCTGGAAGGACAGATCATTCCCTCCTTACCAGAAGTGAAGACCAGTGATGGAGTGGGATCTTCTTCTGAAGCACAAGCTGTAGAAAGTTGCCCTTCTTGCACTGGATCTTGCTGCAGGAACCCTCGATCTCCTCATAGAACTGACAGCTCCACTGGCGCCCGTCTGTAAAGCAGAGGGGAACCATTACCTCAGGCAGTGCTCCAGGCAGCTGTCACCTAACCCACAGCCCCTTTTCACCTGCCCCCAGGCTATGAAGGAAGCACTCATTCAGAGCCAAGAAGGCTGCAGGCAGACTGCCACCATACCCCAGGAGCCTTCCAGGGCTCCAGCCAGCTTCCCTGAACTTGCTTTGTACATCTGGCTGGCCTCCTTCCCAGCGGGAAGGCCCTGGGCCTCCCTGCCCTCAGGGGCACAGTCACTATTCCAACGGATACCCGGGACTGACTCAGCCATCCCAGCAAGCAGGGGACAGAGACGCACTGGCGCGGCAGTGGGCACTTGTTCACTTGGCAGAGAGGCCAGCTCCTGCCCTCCCCAGCTCTACAATGCTCTCCTATCGGCCGTGTCGGCTGCCTGAGTGTGTGCCAGCTGAGAGCAGGGCATTGCCTCTGAGGGAAAAGTTTGATGTCTGCCTGCAGCAACCCCGTGCTTGGCCCAGAGCTGTGCCAAGTCCTGATGGAGAAATGCCTGCAGCAGTTGCTCCATTCCCATACCTGGTAGTTTGACCACACAGTCCGTGTCGGTGAAATCAGCACGTACATCCTCCACCTTCAGAGCTCCACTGCCCAAGTTCAACTTGATAATGATCTCATCAGAATTCTGCCTCCAGTCCAGCAGCAGCTCTAGGAAAAGGGAGGGAAGTGTCATGCACTCGCTGGGGAATGAGCCTGAAGTGCCCTCTCCTTAGCTGGGGAACACAAGCCTGAACACACACGCAGTTAAGGAGGTCAGCGCAGGGAACGCAGACCATGACAATTAAATGGGACCTGCCCTCATCCGAAAGGCCACAAATAAGAGCACAAGTTGCAACAGGGCAGATCAACTCCGGTGGGAATCAGAGAGATCAGAAAGGCAGCACTGCTCTTGGCATTGTCACAAGCAGCAGTGGCAGCAAGGAAGAAGGGGTGGCTCCTACCAATGACAAAGCAATTACTGCTTTCCCAAGGAACAAGGAAGCCACAGAATTACTCTCGGGGATTTAAGTGGACTCTGACCACAATCAGAAATTGCCACTTTCCCTTTGCATATGCAAATCAAGCAACCCAGCTGCAACCCTCAAAGCACTGTACTCCTGCCAGGTGAGCGTGGCTAACACAGCTGAAACATGGGCAAGCTGGCCAGCTGGGCAAGTACACTGTAATGGGTGAGAAAAGAGTGCAGCAGTGATACTCTGGTGCAGGCAGAACTGCTTGCCTGCCAGGCTCCAGGTGTGGCCTTGTGGTGTCCTGAGGTCTTCAAGGCAAAAAAGTGATTTTGATCACCTTGATTTCAGTCAGGTTTGTTCTAACCCTGGGGCACGAGGACATCCTACTCTGTCCTCAAAGCAGGTCTGGACTGAGACAGAAACCAGTCAATGCTGCTAACAAGGTGACACAGCTTGGGATGCGCCCAGCCCAGCATCACGTCTTGCTCAGAAAAAAGCACAGCAGGCGCCCCAGGGCTGTGCTCAGTGGCACCATGACACCCGAGTTGCAAGCAGCCTGCCACATACCCAGGGCCTCTTCCTTGCAGACAGCCCTTCTCCACCCCTGGGAAGGCTACATACTGTTAAAATAAACACTGAGGCAAGGGAGTGCTCAGGTTAGCTCTGCTCAATGCCAGAGCACTGGACAACAAGGTGAGAGCTTCAGATCCCTTGGCAAGGGCACTCCATGGCCATGCACTGACAGCTGGCACACACCTCAACTTACCCTCCTCTGAGTCCTTCTCCTGGACAGTCTCAGCCTGCTCGAGCTCAGGGCGAGACACTGGTGGGCAGAGAAGCAGAGCGCAGGCAGGTCTGTCATTCTGTCACCTCACAACATAGGGCAGAAACTGATGCCCAATTTCACACATCACCTCCTTCTACCCTGAATCTGTGTCCAGGCCTTTCATCCTGCACGTGTTGCTCATCTCCCTCCTCTGCTTTCTCACACTTCTCCTTCCCCAGAGTCCTCCCTGCAGCACAGCAGCAAGTCAGCCCCAGGACAGCTGCTCTGAGCATGCCACCATACCCAATCTAAACAGTACCACAGTGGGAGCAATGCGACAACACCGCACCAGACAGGCAGTGCTTTTTTGAGGCACACCTCTCATTGTGAGCTTGTGGCAACCAGGCTCAGCTGTGTGGCCCAGCTCAGTACAACAGGTCCCAACCCCCCAACCATATAGAGGAGTCCTGTCTTGATCTGACAGAAAGAACCTGGTGTTTGGTCATGCTCAAACCAATTCTACTGTAACCAGAGAACCACGTGGCTCAGCTGCACTTTAACATTTCCATTCCTGCACAAGCTGCCAACATCCACATCTGAAAACCTCCTTCCAGATCAGGGTGGGGAACCAAAATGACCTGACACCTAATCCCTGCTCCCACTAGAATTACCTCCAATAGTCAGAAGTGTCTCCAGGCCTGCTCTACCCCCACAGGATAGTGAACTCTGCTAGGTAAGGGACCCAAAGCAGCAGCACCTTCTCCTGGAGTAAAGAAATAGTGGCAACAGGAGCTGTGGTCTCCACTCCAGAACACTCGGAGGGTTGTCACTGCCTCCCTTGACTGACTACAAACCAGTAGGAAACTTCTGCTGACCACCACAGCCACTGGTGCAAAGGTGCCAGTGGGGCTGGCAGTGTGAGAAGCATGGCAGCGGTGCTGCCTGGAGGAGCTACAGCCCCTCACCGCCTCCCACAGAGAGGACAAGGGCACATGGCTGCCCTCAAGAACCAGCCCGCGTCAGAGGATGCAGAGAGCCAAGCCCTTCCAGAGGGCACACCCCTCCCATGCGAGAGAAAGCACAGTGCCGCACTGGGCACTGTGCGATTTCACGCTGGGGACTGCGCCCAGCCGCTCTGGCACAGATCTCGCCAAGCACTCAATTACCTTGGCCTATAAAACACCCTCTGATTTGGAGGTTACAATAACCATAACAGAGCAGGCGTGGAAATCAAACAGCTATTCAGAGCCACACAAACTCTTGCCGGCATCCTGCCCGCAGGCATTCCCTGCACCTGAAGCATCATTTTTGTCAAAGGATACATGGCAGTTACAGAAGGAATTACTCTACAGCAACTACTTCACCTGAGCCACACCTTGCCCTGACTCAGAAGCTGAAGCACCAGCCCCACCCGCAGGCCTTGCACACCGTGTGTGTTGCCTCACAACATCTGGCCTCAGCAAACTGATGGGAAAGAAGCAGCGCTGCCTCCAGCTGTAAGAGCACCCACAGGTTTCAGTTCCACTCTTGCTGTATCGGGGCAGATCACACCCAGTCCAAAGCACAGTCTAGAAACAACCACAAAGGACAACTCCAGACTTTAGCTAACAAGGCCACAGGCCCAACCTTCCTAACACTGCTGGGGCTAAGTAGCACACAAAGGAAGGAGGTTACAGGTCCAGGGAGGACACTGTGTCAAAGAAGATCCCACATCACACGGGCACATAAGCTGCAGGAAGTGATTAGTCAAATCTGCTTATCCTACAGCAGATGGCTGAGAGGCTCCCAGGCTGCGGGGCTGATACACCACGGGCCTGCTCACCACAGTGATGCTGAGGGGCTCTCACCTTCCTTGCTTTCCTGATTGGCTCGATCCTTCTGCTTCTTCTTGTTGGTGGCATCATCCAAGCCCCGAGACACTCTCCTCTGGCCAGGGGCATTTGTGCTGCTGGACATTTTCAGCCGTTTGGAGGACACAAACAGCCCACCAGGGTCGGTAATGGAGTCTGGGTCAGGGGTGCGACGTTTTCTTCCTGGCCCAGCTATCTTGGCGACTCTCTGTGGTCAAACTCTCTGGCAAGGAAGTAATGGCCTAAAGAGAGGAAAGAGCAAGCATGGCAGGAGGAGCAGGTGGAAAAGGCCCAACAGCAGCAGGATCCACTCTTTGCCTCAGGGCCAGTGCCCTTACACGACCTTCACCATGGTGTTTATGGGAAGCCCCATGCAGCGCTCAGTGAGGAAACCTACCTCATCACAGCTGCTACAATGCTTACTGCCAAAAGCATGGGCTTGTCAGAGCTCCCAACATACAACCAGGGGTCTTCCGTATGTGGCACGCATTAAAAACCTGGAAAGCAAGTGTCATGCTCATGGCTCCCACTACGGCAACACTGGCCCAGAGGAACTGCTGGTGCTAATGACAACCAGAGACACAGCTGAAGGCATGGACATGAGGAGGCCTGGATCGGCAAAACTGAGCCTCCAGAATCAACTGGGGGAGTCTGTCACACAGCTTGGAGCAGCAGCTATTTCAGTCAAACAGTGTCCTGTGTAACAGCGCCAGAATAAGAGCCAGTAACACCCTAAGAAGGAAGCAGGCCTGGGACAGTCTCCCATGACAGATGAAAGCAAAGCTCCCTGGCAAAAGGAGAGTTCCTCCCCCTTTGCCCACTAGCTGGGAGCCTAACCAGCATGACTGCACCTTGAGTATTTATCTCCCAGCCGGTTTACTGACAGCACCAGCGGGGGCTGGCCTGGAAACAGGACACCTCTGCTCCTCATGTCCCAGGAAGAGAGTAGGCTGAGCTCACCCCTGCCCCATCAGACATGCCCTCCCTACAAAGCCAGCTCAACTACAGGGTTTGGGAGCTGCTGGCCCAGGGGTCTGTTGCACTCAGTGTCACCCTGAAGTGTTTAGGGCTTTGAGAGAGCAGAGCTGAAACAACCCACTGAAAACAGTCCCATTGGAGCTGTCTCCATGGAGGCGGTGAGAGCAGAGAGCTGGGAAGGTTTCCTCCCTTGCTGCCCTGGCTGCACACCCTGACCCTGGCAGTGCTCACCAGCCTGCGGGTGTTTGCAACAGGGAAACAGGCCCAGACACACGGATCCTGCCCACCCCCAGATGCCAGCTGCCTGCCACAGCTCCCACTGCACTGTTTCACACACATCCCATGGCCCAGGTCCCATCTGAGGACATGGAGCCAAGCCCAACAGCACCTTGGCCTAGCCCAGCTCCACTGAGCCTGCCTCTCCCTCAGTGGGAGGCAAGCTGTCCCTCGGGAACACCCTGTTCTGCTTTCACCCAGGCACCAAGCACAGACCCCTTGCTGTGGATGGGCAGGCCAGTGGCAGGAGGAACCTCCAAGGGAGGCATCCTGACAGAGAAAGGACACTGCCAGCTCTGTGCTGCAGCCCAGGGTTGCCAGGGCATTTGTGTTCTAGAAATGTTCAGGGCAGCAAGCAGCCACAAATGTGGAGCTGCAGCCACAAAACGAGAGGAACCACAGAGAGCAAAGCAGCCTGGTCTTGCCCTCAGCTCTGGCAAAGCCATCCCCATGACAGGTGCTGCATCCAAACCACTTCTCCTCAGGCCAACCTGCCCTCACCACCAAGAGCCACTGAAGTCAAGTGAAAAGCTGAGTCCAGCCTGAGTGCCCAGCACAGACAACTGCTGCCACCCATTATGGAGAGGCCTAAGTGACCTGGAGACTGGGACGCTGAGCAGGGTCCAGCATCAATTCCAAAGAGCTTGAAAGAGTGTGGGAGGGCAGCAGTGTCATCCTCATGCTGCTGCACACACTGCCTCTGATGCCAGCTGCATGCTAGCACTCAGCTCCACTGACACCCAAACAGGTTGCTTACAGATGTTTCCAGGTGCTGAAGAAGCTCACCTGGGCCCAGCAAACATGAGAAAGCATTTTTTTGTTGTATTTCTTTCACTTCTAGGGTGAAAACCCCAGGAGAAATGAGACTCAAGAAGCAGTCACTGCTTCATGCAGGGTCAGGCAAGGCTCTGTTGCCTCCTTCCTGCACCTCCAAAGGGGTGGTGCTGGGCAGGGTGAAAGCAAGCTCTGAGAAGGGTCCTGGAGGGCTGAGAAAGGACAGGCTCTGCCCAAGAAGGGGTGAGGAAGAGAGACAGGGTTGAGTGCCTGCCTGTCACTCCTCCAGGAGAAGCCTGCTGCTCCCATGCATCACTGAGGGCTCAGCTCCCTCGGGTGCTTTGCCAACAGTTTTTCCTCACAGCAGGCAGGAACCAAGGGGGCTGCAGGTCTGCCCCTTTCAGCGGCCAGACTGATGGCAGCCTGAGGCTGCTGCAGGCACCTCAAGATTTTGGAGGAGTGAAGGCAAAGCACAGGTTACTCAGGGATTAGACTAGGAGAACACGAAGACTTACTGCCTTTTTGCCACCAGGAAACACACATACAGGCCACATGTTCAGCTCCTGGGTGCACAGAGGTTTTGGCACCACTCCTGTTGGCACGGTAGGGGTCACTGCAGGGGAGAGATGGGGAAATGCCACCCTGGCTAGAGGCCAGGTGAACCTCTGGGAAGCACCTGATGAGCTGGGCACTCCTACAGAACCTTACTCAATCCCCAGAGCCAGGGAAGCCTGGTCATTCTGTTGTTGGAAGCAGAGATGCCTCTCTGTCTTCTGCTCTCCCTGTCTTTGTGCTGTAGTGTGTACCAGATCCAGATGCCAGCTGGGGTTTTCTCCTAAGTGTGTCTTCCCCCAGCAGTTTTCCAACCCAGGTCATGTTGAGACTGCAAATATTTTGACTAGCCATAGGCAAAGAGCAAGAGGCCAAGGAGAAGGGCCACTCCTCCCCACAGCAGCACCAGACCAGGAAGGACAGCAGAAGGTGCTCAATGAGATGCAATTTGTGCCTCATGTTTGGGGCAGGTCTAGCACTTGGCAGGAGGAGCTCCCTGATTCTTGTCCACAGCACTCCCCATCAAAGGCCCAAAGGCCTTTCCAGGAGTAGCTGCAGAGAATATTGGCTATCCCAACAACATCATCTTTCCATGGACTTTTGGATCTTCCATGACCTAAATACGGCCAACAGAAACATGTCCCTCATGTACACAAATACTTTTGTCACCTTCTGATTCTTGTTCCCCTGAGGAACCAGAAATCCCAAGGCTCAAGGTTGACTTTTACTTTAGTTTCTGGGTATGACACATGAGTGGAGTCAGGGCAAGCACAGAGTCCCCGGGGGCAGCCACTGCCACACAAAATGTTTCCAACCGATGTGGAAATAACTGTGCCCCCAGCGCATCGTGACAGCAATGAGGCCTCTGCTGAGTGGGGAACCCGGCAGGCCTCCCTCATTCTGAGGATGATCACTGAATCATAGAACCCTTTGTGCTGGAAGGAGACCTTGAAGATCATCTAGTTCCAACCCGCCGGTCATGGGCAGGGGCAGTGATGAGAACGTCCAGACAGCAGCCTGCAGCCCCTGGCCTCCGGGGCGCTGCTGCCCGGCCCCAGGCACCGAGCAAGGGGAAAGGGACTGTGAACGGTGTTTGTTTGTGTGAACGGTGTTTGTTTGTGTGAACGGTGTTTCTGAGAACGGCCCCGTCGGGCAGAGCACGAGGTCACCGTGCCGGCTCCTGCCCGGGGCTGCCGCGCTCGGCCCGTCCTGCAGAGCCCCGCTCTCAGCTCCCGCGGCCGCAGCTCCTGCCGCCCCGCACGTTCTCTCCACTCAGGCCCGTCACAGGCCGCCGCCATCCGCCGCCTGCCTCGCTCTCTGTCGGCCCGGCCCCCGTGCCCACGGGCCGCATCCCGGCCTCCCACCGCCCCCAGGCCCTGCCCGCCACCGCGGCCCTCACCCCGCGCTGGCCCAGGCGCCGCTCGCCGCCCCCGGGCCCC